>VYZP01038841.1:0-31999 GCA_013400635.1 Hypocryptadius cinnamomeus | reverse complement strand
CAATTTTGTCAGCATGAATCATACCTATTTATCACAAGATGAATACCAATTAAAAAAAAAAAAAGAAAGAAAGTAAAAGCAAGAAGAGAAAAGGGCTACCATAATACAGGCCTGTGAACTTGCTGTGCTTGTCCCGAATGCCTTCAGTTTCTCTTCATAAGCAGGAACCTTGTTTCATCAAAAGATTGCTAGTACCTCAATGCAAAATTACTTAATGCATAAATATTTCCTGGGTATTGATTCAATTCTTTAGTTAAAATATTGCTGGATTAGTATCTAGGCAGCACAGCTATTCAACAGCTCAGTGTCAAGTCCTTAATGCTTAGAAACTTCAGTCCCACACTTAGCAATTTCATGAAATTTTAATATATGAAAATAGTATTGTTTATTTGTCAAAATCTGCAAAAAAAAAAACTGCATTCACTTTAAGTTTTATTTACAAGTGAAGCAAAAAAGACAATTACAACATATAATTTTTTATAACAACAAGAAAATTATTCAAATTTTTAAGTTAATTTGCTGGTATGCATATACTTGGCCATAAAGTTTGATTTTTCTCTCTAGTTTTTCTTTTACAACAGAGATAAATAAAGCTTTTTCATGTATTATCACAGTCTTGTCCTTCACAACAGATCCACTTTCCAATTCACAGAAAAGTGAGTTTTCAATCCAGTAATGCATAACTAAGAAAAACTTAAGTGAATTCCTTCAGCACATTCAGTTCCCAAAGAACAGTAACATAAATGATTAACTTCCACTGACACACGGAATGCTGTAAGTTATTCTGAGGCAAAAGACCTGCAATGCACTGAAGTCATAACCAGATCTGTACAAAGGCCTTCTCCTTCTCTAAAACACGAGATGGATATTTCATACTTTCCCAAGACTTTTCTTAATGAAATATCCCACTAACTTCTGCGGCCTCTGCTGGTACTCCACAAGGACATCATGTGGGCTGCTGATTTGATCCCCTTCGAGTCGATTCAGAAGAGTGACACACACTACAGCAGCTAGACAAAAGACAGCATTAGTTAGGAATGACACTCTTGCATTTTACAGTCCAAAAGCATAAACATTTGAACAAATCACTACAAGAACAGAAATACAAGAGAAAACAAACCCCAAAAAAGAGTGTGCAGTGCCATGAGGTGCTAGGGGACTAACATGCTGGATGATACAAGGTAGAAATAGTTTAAGGGAACTTCTTGCTACACTAATAAAGCCAGAGCTCTCAGGCAGCTGCAGACTTAATGTTATTAATGTTAATAACTTATTGTTATATCATGATTCTTATGATTTCCTTGATAGGAAGTGTATTTCACAAGTACCCAGGACATGCCTGGTAGGAGGTGCCTGACACACGGTTCTAGCAGAGCCAGTTACAGCCCTGCACTGAGTGCCTGTGCTGTAGGTGCCATCCCTCAGAAAGCAGCAGATAAGCTGCCTCCACATTCATGGACAGGGAACACTGCAAGCACATGAGGACCCCAAGGATCATCTCTGGTTCGTATGCTGGCTTTCAGTAATCAGAGCCCCAAAGGCAAAACCCCTCCTTTCACTCAAGCTCAGGTCTGTCACTCAACCCTATAACTCTGCTCTGTCTGGGGTTTCTGCCAGTGGCAATTTGCTGAGCACAAACAGTAAATACATATTACAGACCTACAAAGCAGAGACAGCAAAAAGCCTCCTGAATTGCTCAGGGATGATACTGGTTGGGTTTTTAATCCCTTTCAGGCCAGTAAGAACTCAATGTGTTTGATATAACCATTGGCCTTTGTGCTTATATTTCATCATTTGGCTTCCTTGAGCTTAAAGGAGTTTGAGAAACATCAGTGTTTTAAATCAGCATATTCCTTGCTAAGGGAAGTGAGAGAAGACAGTTAACATGATAAGAAGAAAGACACTGTATTACATTATTTTTCATTTCCCTTCTTTATTTAGCATGCATTCAAAAAAAAATTAACTCATTTTATGATTTTGAACAGTTTATTCATGATGCTACTAAAAATCCTCAACTGTTTAAGAATCATAGTCTTAAGTCTACAGAAAATGTTCCATTTGATATGAAAGTATAGAAACTGAGAATAGTTACATATATATGGATCTGAGAATCACCTGATTGCTTGAACTAAGCAGTTGTTTTCTGTAAACTTCAAAAACTAACTGGAGAAAACAAATTAATGCCATAGGGTAATCAGATACTTTAATGATTTACATGGTTGCCATGGGCTGGAATAGCAAATGACAGAAGTAAACTGTAAAAACTGCATGAGGAATTATAAGTTGTGACACAACTGACACAAATCAAAAAATCATAGCAACAAAACTGTAAGCAGAAATATCTTTTATATATATGTATATGTGCAGAAGGTATGTTAACATTCCTGTGCAGTTTTAAGCCTCAAATCCCCTGCAATACAGAAAATTTCCTACAGCTAGGATAAAGTGACTAAGTTAGTTTACCTTTGACACCGCTGAGATTACACATTGCAGCAAATACAGAAGACTCCATCTCGATGTTTCTGACACCAGACTCATAAGCATCCTTCAAATATTGCAGTTTTTCTTCTTCATCATATAAGCAGATTGCACCATCCAACCTGCCCTGTCCTAGAAAGTAATTTTGCAGAACATTTCAGAGTGATGAAGTCACAGACCAAATCCAATTTTGAAAACACCCAGTCATTACAGTCTCCTCCATACAGCGCTCAGCTTTTACTACTACTCTTTATTTTTGTGCATAAAACAAATAGGACAAAGTGATTCTTAGTTATTACTAGAGCGTATACATATTATTTGTATTCTTTATAATCATGGTAACTTAATGGTAATTGGTGAATCATGGTAACTTGAATAGTCTTCTTCAGCTTCAATTCTCAAATTCATAAACAGGAAAATGTATGTTGTACATTCCCACACATACAACAAGTACCAAAATTCCACAAGAAACTTTAAGTTGTATGGAAGGGCTGCATTTTTAATATGTTTAATCACTGCCTAAAAAAATCACCAGGCTTAAAAATGCCCTCCTGTTCCTACCTTAAAAGGATGAACATTTTATTACTTACAGACCTTCCAAGATAAGAGATATAGAGTCTCTTAAGCTAAGTAGCTAATACGGTTTTAAATTTTGAGAATTTTTTTACTCAAATTATTTAAGAACATCACCTACAGACAAGACAGCAGCAGGTTAAGTACAGTAGAGTTGCATTACACCATATTTTACTCAGTCTCTTCTTGGGTTTGGGAGATGCAAATTAATGTCCTCAATCCTGTTCTCAGCTTTTGCTGTATGAGTTGAAAACATCCCTGACACTTTTTTTAGTGTTGCTTGCACCTGTGGTTGGTGCCTGAGATAAAACAAACTGACAGTGTGTGCTTCTGCCCAAGCTGGGGCACTACGATGAAGATCATTTGACCCCTACTCAGAAACAGACAGAGAAAGTGGGGTGAAGTGCCACTTACATTCTGTTCTCACAAGGTTTGAAAGGTGTTTCTGAATGAACATCTAGATTTGGGAGATCAGAAAAGCACCTGAATGCCTGTTATGTTTATCCAAAATAGGCCTTGAAGGTTTGTGTCTCCAACATAGACGCACTGACACAACTCAGCAGAATATTATCTTTGGTTGTCTGATCACTGCTTTGCTCAAACTGAAACAAGTTCCAACCCTTTTTTTCATAAAATATTTGCTTTAGATACTTAACCAGTGCAAAGAAAACCAACCCTAAACAAGCCACAAATAATTCCCACTCCTCTAATCCCTTAAGATGCTTCAATAAAGCACATAAATTTTGTGACAAATATACCTGACAGGTACATGAGAAGTGTATAGTAGACTATAGGTATTTCAGAGACTCTATTCAAGCTGGGGAGAAATCTCCACAAAATTAAAAGTTTGATACAGCCAACTGCTAAGTAAAATGCTTGATTTTAAGTAGATGAAAAATAGTTTAATTGAGATTTGTGAGACAAGCCAGAGTAGGGAACACATTCTGTTAGTGAAGCAGAAGCCAAATGTTAATGTATTATTCAATATTTATCTGTTGCTGCTTACCGATATTCTTCTGTTAGTCTATCACCAGCCTTACCTTCATAGAAATCCAAAGTGCACATGGTGTTTCCAATGACTGTATTGAACTGACCGATTTCTTTGCTGCACTGCATCAGCTCCTTAGCCAGCTGTTCATCCAGGCTAGTGCTGCGAATTACTGTCTTTCCCAGAACAACCTGTTCCAGCTGAGGCTTGAAGGTGGCATCTACAGACTGCCTAGTTATAACCACTGAGCCTGGCTCCAGACCTGCAGCAAAAGGAAATAGATATATCTTCACAATGCAGTTAACTAGTGGTTTCCAGACACATAAAACATACATCTTGACCCAACCCTGCTTCTTTTAAAGGTGGGAATTTTGCCTTGAATCCACCAAGAGAAGTTTTTGTCCATGCCTAGCTGCTTCAGTTTATTATTACAAATAATTTCTGAAAGAATGAAATTTTTCCTTTTTCACTTCTTTCTTATATTTCCAAACAGGACAGGAACGTCCTCCTTCTCACATTGTCAGATCTTTAAGTGCATTTTCCCTATGCAAAAGCAGATGCTGCCTTTACTTTCAAAATTACAGAAGAAAAATTATGCATCTCCTGTGGAAAACTGTTCTGACCATTAGTATCTTACTTGCAGAGAGATGCTTTACTCTCGTGCAAAGACACTTGGGTTTGCAGAAAGGAAGAAAGAAATCAAAGGGGGAAATACCTATTCCACCAGAGGTGCCAATGCGAATGATGGTTATGTCTGAACACTTGGCATGATACAACAGTTTGATCAGCTCGTGCAACATGATTGAAATAGAAGGAATGCCCATGCCGTGCTGAAAAGGAAACACAAATTAATATTCCACATTCACACAGACAACACAAAATATATATGGAAGAAGCAGCTGGACATTAGCTACTGCCCGATATTGTTTTCCCAAATGCCACTTAACTCACTCCCAAAAAACCCCCAACCTCTTGGTCTACAGACAAACACTGGAAGGGCCTACAAATAGGCTCCCACTAGGTTTGGCAGACTGTGGATGAAATACAGTATTTCTAAAAATCATGAATTACAGAACATTTGCATTCTCAAAAGTATAAAGAGTGTCCTTTCCCAATAGCTGGCTAATGCACTTCGTCATGGAGCATTTCCTAAACACAAGAAAAACCCCACTCTGATTTTTTCACCAACTTGAAGTGCTAGTGAATAGTTAAGCTAATTTTTTTCAGAACACAGACACCATGGTTTAGACTTGGTGTTCAGCAAATACAAATCCACATCAGCTTGCACAATGTGATAATTACAGCTCACAAGAAAGCGTGTAAAGTAATACTACAGTTTTGCAAATGCAATTGAAGCATGTAATTCTATCTACAAATTGAAGCTACAAATTTCTTTAAAATGCATACGTGGATTGGCAGCACCAGTCCCATAGAATGCTACTCTTAAGCACATTTGACAGTGCCACTGCAGATACATAGATCTGGGTGTGATACAGACATTTTTCCAATACCTCACATGCACCAAGTGACTTTTTCCCCCCATTTCAGGGTACAGAACAAGGATGAGACAACAGTAACTGCTCAAAAAATCTATAAGGCTATTCCAGCAACACCTCAGTGATACACTGAGGATAAAGGGATGCAAGAAGGAGCAAAGGTAGTGGAAATCTTCCCTCTTACAAGAAAGGGCTGAAAATGAATCTTAATTAGCTGACTGCACTATTTTGAGCAGACTGTTTAGGACTGTGAAGTATTTAAAAGAAACACGCATTCAAATGTTCTACTTTGAACAGCACCAAAACTGAACCATGTTCTATGCCAGACGAGGGGAAGCACTTACACTGACGGACAACACGGGCCCCACTTTGTACATGGCGTAGCGGTCGGTGCCCGCGCAGATGTTGGGGTAGTCACACCCCGGGCTCCCGAGCCCCAGCTCCTCTGCTATGTAGGCAATAAAAGCTTTCATCCGGGAAGGACTTCCTCCAACACACACAAACTGGGGTGGACAGAGTTCAACAAAACAAAATCAACTGCGTGAATTTGTATGTCGAAGAACATGCAAAGAAAAACATGAGTATGAAAACACCTTCAGTTTGCACAGATTTATCCCCAGTAATGGTGCTTCTCATAATCATTCTAAAATGCCATGAAGAAGAATTATGGAAAAAACTCAGCTGTCTACAGCACTCAAATGCCTTCACCCTGTTTAAACTAATGAAAGACAAATATTGATATGAAGACCCAACAAACAGAAGCTGTATCTGAATAGACCCTACAGCACTTGCCTTTTTATTGGATGAAAAGAGACAGTCAAAAACAATTACCCTCAGCTTTGTTGGATAGCAAAAGTGACAAAAACCCACAAAATTTTTCCCCTTTTGCATGTACTTCTCAATCGCTGGTAGGCTGACACATTTAGTCTTATTCTGAAGACAGCAACACTTTCACCTTCTGCAGAAAAGCTCAGGCTTGCTGAACAAAGCAGAGCATCTTACCTTTACATCCCCAAACAATGTCGGAAAATCATGGGTACCGGTCCCAAGAGCAAAATGGTACAGGATGTCTTCTTTCATTTTCTCCAGGTGAGGGTTGCAGAGATGAATAAAATTCTCTCTACCAAGACAGCAGCATTGTGAAACATATAAAATATATACAAATATATATAGAATAGATACAAGCATTGAACAGATGACAATTCTTCAAAGTCAAGCAGTCAAAAGTTGGGAAATGCCACACCTACAAATGCCTGTACTACCTTATTTTGGTTCCTTGTGCATTGTGTTAAAGAAACCCTAAATTCCATAACACAGGATGAAATTGCTGAAGAAAAGCCCAGATGTTCAGATGCTTTTGCAACAGTGCAATCTTTATTTTAATCTTTATCTTATTATCTTAAATAGTATTAAAGCTGGGTACCATTGTGGGTCTTTATGGTGAGCAGAACAATGGGAGCAGGACCAGGGAAAAGTCAATAGCCCACCACATTACAGAGGCAATCTACAGCAAAACTGAAAAGCAAAACTTGACCTCTGTTTTGACTGAAACTCTGTCAGCCACCTGAGAAGGATGGGATGATTTGAGCTTTATGGACAAGCACAAACTAGATTTCTGGCAATTCGTCTTACTCTGTAATACAGACAGGAGAAAAAAACCCTATGACATGAAACTGATAACAAGGGTACAGAGAATCTGAAAAACAAAAGAGAAAAGTGGAGATCTGAAGCAAGGAGAAAACCATAGAAGTGAAAAAAAAATTCAAGAAAATGGAAAAGAGAGGAAGAGGTAAAAATAATTCACTTCTTCCTAAGTGCTTCTTGCAAAGAAATGATACATCTTAAAAGAAAAATAAAAATTAATCTGTCTGAAGAGAGAGGAAATGACAGGACAAGGAGGGAAAGCTGAGCTACTTGGCCTGTGGGATCACATTCATGGAAAATTCAACAGTGGACTAACTAAACAAGCTGAATGCTTTATAAAACATCTGCTTTCTGTGCTTGATGTTTTAAGTTGAATTGAAACAGGTAGGAAAGACTAGTCAATAAGTACAAGCTTAAGCAGAACACTGGCCAGTACATCAAAGTAATTTCTGAGAGATGGAATCAAGTAGTAAATAGCTTCCAGACACAAGAAGATGACTTAGTAGCTTAACGAAGGCTCAGTGGAGGCACAGCATGGCTCAACAAATTCAAACTGCTTTGTCAGAGGAGACAAACAAAAGACTTCACCTGGACTTCATTCAAAAAATCATTAGGACAACTCAGGAACAGCTCTGAAGCCTAAACAGAGGTGTTTAGCACCATTTTAGATGGTCTAGGTTACTAGGTTATCTTATCTGCCTTCTAATGCCTCTCCAGAAAGGAGATAAGGCAGAAAGGAACTATGCTTTCCATAACTTCCTTTGCCTTATCTGCCTGTGCAGGATGCAGGATGCCAAGATGCCCATGCTGAGGTCACTGAACTGTTCCCTGGAAAGCAAATAGTTACTACCCAGATATTCTGAGTACAGCAATTTCTTCTGTTCCTGATTGTGTCTCTCCAACATCATTAATTATCCAGTAACAGCTGCACAGCCAAGGAAAGAGGTGTCATCCCAACCCATTCTATCTGTCCCTACCCATCACAGACAATCACCTTCAGCAAAAACTGAAAGAGCTGCCCACCCAGGCAGCCAGTCCATTCGCCCCTTTAGTAGGAATTCCCTTCCATCTCCCATGGTCTCCATTCGCCTCCCTTCATACAAATCCTGCCTGAGGTGGAATCAAAGGCTTTGGCTGCCTTTGTTCTTCCTTCCAAGAGACCTGTTTGACACTGGGAGAACTAAAGAGCAGGTTTATGGCCTGTCATGAGGACACAGACAACCTAGGAATTCACCAGCTCATATTAGCAGAATTTCTAGGCTGCTTCTCCTGAATTATTCCTGTTCAGTTTTGTGGGACTCTCTACATTTATTTACTGAGTCACTCACTAATGCAGATCCAATATCTGGCTGTGCTGATGTCCATTGGAATGGTTGTCACATACAAATAGGACAGGCTATGATTTGAAATCATTTTAGAATCTATCCTCAGGCGAGCAAAAAAAATTTATTTCCTTCCTCATGAAAACACTGGCAATAAAAGCCTCTCTCCAGGAAATAAACTGGGGAAAGGCAAGGCCTCTATTTAAAGTTCAAGGAAATTCATGTGATATCACTGCCCTCATGCCTGGTCAAAGCACAGCCTCCTTCCTCATCAGTAGCTATATTCCACCCTTTTCATCTCACAGCCCACCAACAGCACTCTCTGACCCACCACCTCAACACAGTGAAGGGCCATTATCAACTTGCTCAGCTTATCCACACATCTGATTGCAGACTTGGACCCTGGGGTAAAATGAGCAATAACAACTAGCATATTGTTATGTGTACACAGGATCAATGCCATGGATTTGCAGGAGAGGCAAAGTTTGCTTGATAAAAGTCCTTGGCATGCAAAGTTCAGGAGCAGAAAATTTATTTCCCTAAAGCTGTTGTAAAGCACCTACAACTTCTAAGGGTGTAAGTAAAATACAAATCCAAAGACAAAAGAAGCATACAGCAGGTTTCAGTAAAACAAGCTTAAAGTAAGGATTAGAGAAACACACTGAAATATTTGGTTGAACTCTTGAAGCAACAGACAAAATCAACATTTCAGCAGCTCATTGGATTAAAATAAAAATAAATAAAAACATCACCTTACTTTGAAATATTCACTGTTGAGAGAAGTTCAAATGGCTAGCCACCTGTGTACAGGTGTGGTAAAGCAATAAAGCATCCAATTGTCAAAAGAGCTGCTACTGGATACTTGGCACTATTATCATAAAATTTATCTTAAACTAAATGAGTGTGTAATGAGTTTGGGGAGGAAGTTTAAGTGTAAACTTGGACAAAATAATTCATTTGTCAATCTTACTTTGAAGCCTGTCCATCATCAGTTTTCTTCTCATTTGAGGAACCAGGAGCCATGTATGTCTTATACCTAGAATTATATTTAAAAAAAAATCATATAAGTGTATCAGAAGAGTGCCATCTGTGAAGCTGGAAGCACTAATAGAGAGAGAAACCTTCTGTATTGATGAGAACTACCATGAATATCAAATTCATGATAAATAAATTCATACCAAATAATCCAGCCACACTACAGCTTTTGTAACTGGAGCAAAAGGAACAAAATGAGCATCTACACTTTTTACAGCTGAGCATCACCACTTTCAAACTCCTCAAGTCTAAATTAATCCCTTGCTATTGCAACCCCCACCTCACCACTACCTCTGTTCTGTGGGGTGAAACACTTGCAGGTTCACTGGCCACAGAGAGGCAAGTCTCATTGCTAACTAACTCACCCTCTTTCCTCCATACCTCCCACACAACAGAGACGGCCGAACCAGCTTCACTCCCCTTCCACCTCTGGCTCCAGAAGGCCTCCAAAACTCAGCTTTAGCTAGCAGATGCCTGAAACCCAAGTCCAGGAAGTATCTTACTCATAATATCCCCCTCATTAAATTCCTCCTACTGACCTTAAAAGCACTTCTTTCTCCAGCATAAAGCAAGGAACACGAAACTAAAATACGACTTCAAAAAGCCACAGCTCTCCAGTTTATCATCTATCCTGAATACTTTTTTTTTCTGATCCATTACCTTAACCTATATGCAAAACATTCTCCCTGGTGCATTCTTCTTTACATTTAAATAGACAAATGTATCACTGAGGCTTTCATGCTGGTCCAAGGACAGGATTATAATTATAGGATGATTAATTTGTTATTATTTTCAGAAGTGACTAAGGCTACGTGCTGAAGTTGGTACTTTCTGGGAATGCCCTTATGGGAAGTATTGAGTCATAACGTTTTACTCTACCCTCCATTAAGCACAGAGATTATAACAGAGACAGGACTGTAATCTTTAAAAACCCCGGGATTGCACCACAAGGAAACAGGAAGAAATTGATCTTGCAACAGAATTACATCATATGTGATTTTCTAATGAAGTGCACCACCTAACAAAATAAACAAGTGACCTGCCTGTTAAAAGCCACTGAATAATGGAAATGTATTAAAATGTATAAGGACAATTCATTTTCTTCTTTGAAAATATCAACCTTTATTAAGTAGACCCATATTTACAGGTACTAGGTATACTGAATGTATGCAACCATCTGTGCTCAAGGAGGGGAAGTATAAAAGCTGCATTTATAATCAACTACACTTCTTTATGGTGGCATGAAGTACAGTCAGCTACTACTGGGCAACACTACATACCACACACATTACAGGAAAAATACATCCTACAGTGCCACAAGTCCTGATAAACAGGAGTTAGAAGCTAGGAAGAAACAGAAAAGTGATTTTTATAAAGCAAGAAGAAAAATTGTTGCAAATAAACCAAGGATATTCCTTCAGGTCTTGTTCACAGTATTAAGCATCCACAAGATTTTTAAGTGTTCTAGGTTCTGATGCCCTAAGTAATCACAGGTACACTTGAAACAGGTACACAAGGTAGACAGGTACACAAGTGAATACACTTTAGAAAACTGAGAACAAAGTTCTGACAGTCCAAAGGTCCAGCTTACCCCCTCAAGAGCACCCAGCTGGAGGTGTCTTGGCAGGAATTGAAAGAAGAAGTGAGCATACAGCAGCTTTCCCATGGCAGACCCCTGAGAGTAACCAGGTAGTAGCTGACAAGCAAACACTTAACCTAAAACCACAAAACTCTCGCACTGTCTAACCAAATGGAAATTTTTACAGACATGTCAAAAGTTTCTGCAGCCTTCTTCAGCCAAAGTTAAAACTGACGATCAGCAATAACCTGCTCCCCGCAGGACTCAGATAAAGCAAGGGCGCAGCCTGTTTTAAGGTGTGTGCACATCCTAGGATGGTTTGGGTTGGAAGGAACCCTAAAGATCACCTGGTCCCAACCCTTCTGCCATGGGCAGGCGCACCTTTCACTAGACTAGATTGCTCAGAGTTTCATCTAGCCTGTCCTTTAACACTGCCAGGGATGGGGCATCCACAACTTCCCTGGGAAACCTGTTGCAGTGTCTCACCATCCTCACAGTGAAGGATTTCTTCCTAATATCCCATCTAAGCATCTAAATCCTCAGACTGGTGCTTTAAACCCATGCAGAATGCACTATAATTGCCACCTCTCATTTCCCCCCGCCATCCGTCATTTTGAAGGAAACCCACAGTCAATGGTTTCTGCAGGGAAAAGCTCGTGTTCGATGTTCGTCCATCATCAGGAAAAGCTGAAGTCGCTGCAAAATTGATTTCACCCTGCTGGTCCCCTCGCTGCTGCCGGAGCGCTACCCCGGCTCCGCAGACAGAGCGAGCGGCCCCATCCGCCGGACGCCGCGGCACCGCCGAAACGAGCGCCCCACCGGACCGACGCCTGCGCCCGCCGCCCCCCTTCCCTACCCACTCTCTGCCCCCGCGGTCCGGCGGCCGGGGGTGAGAGACACGGCGGGCACCCCACCATCCACCCGGGAGCGAACCGCGGGCTGTCGGGACGAAGGGCGGGACGCGGTTCTCACCGGGGCAGCGCGATCCGCCGCTGGGAAACGAGGAGAGCGGCTCGCTGTTCCCGGGCGGGATGCGGGGCGCCCGGCCGAGCCGCCTCCCGCCAGCGGCGGCACCGCCCCGCCCCGGGCCCGGTTAACTCCCTGCGCGCCGGAGAGGCTGCGGGGAGCGCCGTGCTCCGGGCGGGCACAGGGCGCGGCTGTGGCGATGATGCCGGGAACGGTGGGGATGCAGCCGGAGTGCGGGGAGCGAGGGGCTCCGGGCATCGGCGGAGAGCTGCTGCCGAGGGCACGGGCGTTCGGGAGGACCTTATCATGGAGATAGATACAGATACAGACACAGCTACAGATACAGATGATACAGACACAGGTGTCGGTCGAGGATGGCGGAGTGGAGTCGGTGCCTGTGTCTGCCCTTGTGCGTGTCGACACGCACACACCGTGTCCCCGCTCTCATGGGCATGTGGGCACGGCAAACGCGGTGCGAGAAAAGAACAGACACGGATTCGGCTACCGGAAGCGTAAATTTAACATTGTTCGTACAGTAACTGAAAACACCAAACCCACAACCCTGCAATACAATTGTAAAAGGAAGTTTTCCTACCAGAACCACGCTGTAGTTTGTCGTAGTAGGCAATACTTGGGAGACAGAGCAACTAAAATCTTCATGGTAGAGATCTTTCTGTGCCTCAGGACAGTAAACACATTAGGCACAAGGCATTGTTGAGATGTATCTATTACAAAATCATGTATTGGGCATTTAGATTAAAATTTATTCATATCCTGTCTCACACCAAAGGACTTTATATGGGAATATAAGAGAGAGAGAGATCCCTTGCACAGATGCACTTCTAGGCATAAACGACATGCAAGAGGAATTGCTTAAGAAACTCAGAAAAATGTCCCCTGTTCAGCTTGTTTAGATTTCCAGTGGGTGAAACAGGACAGGTTCCTAATCCATCTTCCATTTTCCTGTTCTTTAAATATTTGTGAAGACTTCCAAGCTACAGTAGTGGACAAACACCTTAGAAGAGTGTTTAATTCTGTGGAAGAAAGTTTTCCTTTAAACAGGAACACTATCTACCCCTTCATCTCAGGGTCCAGTGAAAAGTCTGCTTTAGCTTTCAAATCATCTTCCATTCAGCTACATATTAAGCAAATCAATGTAAATTGCTATTTTGTATATAATCAGGTTACTATAGTTACCTTGTCTGAAATGTTCAATAAATTATGCATGTCTATGAGTCTAATAATTGGTAGTCACCTTTGCTCTTAGTTATCACTAAAAAACTTTAAATCTCCTTTTAGCTTCCTGGTTTTGTTAGTGGGAAGGATACTAATGTCATTTAGAAGGGTGAAAAATACACAGCTACATACTGGGGTAATAACAACAATATGCAACTGGTGTCGGTTTTCAGGTTTTTATATTTTTATATTTTATGCAAATTTGAGCTATGGAAAATAAGGCTGTCTGTCACAATCAAATGTATTCTCCCTTGTGCTCACCATAAACCATTTTCACAGTGAACTTGCCAAATAATTCAGTGCAGCTGTTTAACCCACTTCAATTTGATTGCTCAGTTATTCTGGATGTTTTGTATCATGACAACTATTAATAGAATGACAAAATGTGCTACGACTGAACTTCTTTATTTCTATTTCTATCTTTTTCTCTCACACTACAGCATAATATGTAACTACATTCTGAAAAAATATCTGCAGAGAAGAGCAAGAATATGAAGCTATTTATTTACAGAAAGAAATTTGGCTTCATCCTACATCTTTTACAACTCAGCCTGCATATTCATCACAGATAATAGTATTTAAGAAATAGATAAGCCCAAATCAAGGGAATTTTAGATGCTTCAGAAGCACAAGGGGCAATTGAATTTTTGTTTGTACTGCTACACAAAGAAAGTTAATGAATATGTACCCTTGATTTTTGGAAGTATGTTTATATTTTAGTCTAGTCCAAAAAGACAGAAATGGTTAGAATTATGTATTAGATATATATTAGACTTCACTACAGTGAAATGGCTGTGTATAAAAGGAAAATTACTCTCAGGTCACAAATTGCCAAGTTATTGTTAAATCTTTATCTGGAATTCTCTTTCAGAAACATTCACATACTCAGTATCTTGGATGCAATTCATAAAATGTAACTGCACTTTTGTTTTATCTTTGAGCTTGCAAAGCAATCAGTATTCAAAAAAAATAAAAAAATCTCACTACTTAAAGGCATTCAGGGCAGAAATAGAGCACAAGACAATGAAACAAATGTTTCAGCATTTAAAACAATAAGGCAAGATTTTGTAATAAACACCCAGCTTTTGACTTTAGCACTTCTCTGAAAAACAGAAATGGAAGACCAGAAGCTTCCACCACTTTTACATGGAACTGCTGATGACTTTGAAAACTGCCAGGTGCATGACTGCATTGACTCAGAAGTAAATAGAACAACGTGATTACTGTGATAAGGTGAATTCAAGCAGCACACTTCCATCCTTGGGTTCAGCTGGAGCTTTTTGATTTGTTACATCACTTTGACTTGATGTCCCTTGGAGAACAGGCAAGTTATGTGTCTGGTGCAGCTCTCTGTTATTCTGAATGCACAGATTCCAGGACCAGCCTCCTGCTCTTGTGAAGAGAAATCTCAGGCTGTTAATATTCTAACTCACAGTATTCAAACTGTGATCCATTCAGATTCAGTTGACCAACAGTGCAAATCAAACCTCTCCTTGGCTTGACTAAGGAAAGCTGAATACATATTAATGGCCATCATTTAAGTTGGAAAAGACCATCATGATCATCAAGTCCAACCTTCAACTGAACACCACCTTGTCAACAAAGCCATAGCACTGTCATGTACGGTTGCTTCTTGAACACTTCCAAGGATGGTGACTCCACCACTTCCCTGGACAGCCCATTCCAATGCTTAACCCTCCTTTCAGTGAAGAAATTCTTTCTGAAGTTCAACCTGAATCGCCCCTGGCTGTTTTCTCTCATGTTATGACTGGTTGGCTGGGAGAAACCAACATCCACCTGGCTACAAACTCCTTTTAGGCTCTTGTAGAGTGGTAAGGTCACCCCTGAGCCTTCTTTTCTGCAGGTTAAACAATCCCAGCTCCCTCAGCTGTTCCTCATAGGACTTACTTTCTCAAACCTGCACCAGGTCTGTTGCCCTTTACTGGAGTCACTCCTATGAGTTGTGTTCCACCTTATTTTCTCTCCCCTTTCCTGCTGGGAAGGGGAGTGATAGAGAGGCTTGGCAGGTACGTGGTGTCCAGCCAAGGTCAACTCACCACAACTGGTCAGGTTTTAATGCTACAAGCTCCAACTCTGGCATATCCTGATAGGGTGGCCTAGAAAACTGGATTTCCCCAAAAGCTGTGCCTTCACAGCAAAATTAATAGTTTCAATGTATCTGGACATAATTTGCAACACAAATTGTAAGTGAAAACAGATACAAGGTAAGTAATCTCACACACCACTGAATTTACAGCTTGATGTAAGCTTTTTTATATTTAGAAAAATTTGCTGAGCAGTCAATAACTGTATATTTAAGCATTTGCACATGTTTTAGCCTTTTATTTTTTTAAATACAATTTAGTTGAATTGTTCAAAATAATGGATAGCAAAGATGGACTCAGGTGCTAGGTCTAACAACGTCAACAGCAAAATTTCTACAGTTTGCTGAAAATTTTGAGGGTTCAGATTAGCAATGGTTTATCTATTTCCAACCAATTTTTACATCAAGGTTCTAAAGGAACAGTATTAAACCAAATACTCTAAACATTCTGTTCAAAGAAATCTATATTTATTAATAAATTTTAGAACCTTCAGGACTTGGATTTAAAGGTGTAAAATGTATTGAATTCAATCTGAAGAGGAAATTTTAAAAATTAAGAGTTTACTTTTCATGCTATTAGCAAAAAACATGGTAATGAAACTGCACCCACTTTCTAGTGGACTTTATAATCAATATTTAATTATTAATAAGATTTCAGGGATATATCCTAATCCAAGTAGATAAAATAGCAAGTGTTGAAATATCAGTGTATCTTAACTTTTTCAAAATATTAAAGTACAACAACTATACATTGCTATTTCAAAGTACAAACTTCTGCTGGTGCGAATAAACAGTGATCTAGCATATTATATTTTTGTTGCAGTCAAGACTTCAGGATAAATAATTTTTTTATCTAACAGCTGAAAGGGCAGACATTATAGATAGCTGGGTCCATAGAACTGTTAACCAATGATTCAGCTTCTATATAATGAGTCTATACCAGGAAATGCCACCAGGTATTTAATTATGTGGCTGAACACTATGACTGATCAACTAGTTCTTGTGCAGCAGGCACAGCAATAGAACTGTTCTGGAAAGCTGAGTGTCTGTTCAAAGCAAATGAGCTCTTGGGATGAAGAAGCACTCTTTTCAGTGAAAGTTTGACTTTTTTACTGCAGGTATCCATACCAGTTCAATTCCTTCTGTATACATTTCATCCCACACCACACAGTTCCCCTTCACCTTTCTTTGTGGCATAATTCAAGAGTACAGCTGTACTTAACTGAAGAAACTTGTTGATTTGGACACATCAATAGCACGCCTGTGTCTAGTCAAGTCAGCAGCAATATGGTAACCCTGTCTGAGAACAGCAAAGCAGCAGGAGTCTTGTGCAGCTTTGCTTTATTTTGTTTATTATATTAAGAAAAGGTCTAGGACTAAGCACTGACAGTTGTGGTCTGTTCTTTAAAATTTGCTGCAATCAAGCCAAATGAAGTTCATCCATCTCGCAAACATCTCAATCACAGATGCGTTAAGTTACAAAAATAATCTAGCCAACATGTAAATAGTGGACTATATAAGCAGTACAAAGCTTTAGCTCCCCCAAGAATCTTTCAAGTTACTTATTACATCCCTGAAATGGTGGCTTTAACTCATTGCTTGCAGGTGGTGATTCAGATTGTTCTGAATCTGCAATAGAAAAAAAAGATTAAAAAAGAATAACTTCAACCATAATAATAAAAAGGTCAGCTAAATTTTTTGGTTTCTTCCTCATGTCAAAATACACAAATTCCATCACTTTTAACTTTGAATTAATAGGACAAACAAGCTACCTAAGAAATTTGCAGTATGGTGCAAATCTATACTCCAAAACAAAGGGATTATAGATTTACATACGGAATGGGTTGTATCTCCTTCCTGATGTGTCTATGGCTTATTCTGTGCAAGTAAGAACAGAGAAAGCTCCATCTCAAAAGGGAGCTGCAAGGTGTTCATGCTGCCAATTGCTTTGGATAAACAGAAAAAAGTACACAAGTGGGAAAAAAAGTACAAGCACTACTGTCAGCAATCACCTAAAAGAATGAAAAGGACATGGGCAAAACTGAAGGAAAATACACTTCTGGATGAAACCATATTGTTAAGAGCATTAAAAGCAATCTCCTTTTACACTGTGATCCAGAACCAATCTCAATTGGAATAGCTAGGATTGCAAACAAAGGCAATAGAAGCAAAGCAGGTATCACATTATCAAAAAAACTGAAAAAGATAAGCAACTCAAAAATTAGATGTATTTATCTGTTAACCTATGCAGCACACTGACTTTACAGAAGCCTTTACAGTGCACCCATATTTTTCTTCTCTTTTGCCTAAGTGGTATAACCAAACCAATTTCATGCTTACTCTGAAAAATCTTCAAGTTTTCTTTACATCTCAGATGTCTCATTAGAGGCACACATATTAAAGAAAAAAGCTATCACCAAATTAAGGAAATCAAGATTTTGAAATCCCCTTTAATTTTACTCAAAGTAATGTGAAAGAAAAATGTCAGCATGCAAGAAAGTTGAATAGAATCTGAGAACAAAGAATATTCAAGGTTTTCTTTCATGCTGAGGAAGAGCACTTTTGGACTTCGTGGTTGAATTGTTGGGTCGCTGAACCTCTCAAAGCGGCATCCTCTGTGTGATCAGAATTTGGATACTTAAGTTAACTTGAAAAGTGGCTTCTTCATTTTCCTTCAGATCCAGACCAAGATCCGGCTTCATCCCTCAGTTTTATGACATTTTTTCTTCTGAACAAAACCACACAACTTCAATACTCACCTGAAGGAAGAGGTTTCGCACACCAAAAAAAAAAAATACTGCAGATACATTAGGAAGACAAAAAAATTAATTCAGACAGAGCTGAAGTGTCAGAAAAATTAAAATACCTGGCCTCTAAGACTTTCATACATTAATATATCAAGGTCAAGGGAATAATGACAATGCCAGTGTATACAAAAGGATTCCCTGACACAAATTTTAAAAAAAAATTCTGGTGCATGGAATGGGAGGTCCAATAGCATTTCCAAACATTGCTATAAGAAATTTATATAGCCAGCATGGTTACCAAAGCAAAAAGGTCTTTGACAGAAGTAAGAGAAATTTTCCCACCCTTTAACCTTAATATTTGTTTCCAAGTAAAGTCTTTCATAGCTATTACTATTGTGCATGATAAAGTAAGGTTTCAGAGCATGACATTGGACAACTTTTGTTCCCTTAAGCTGCTGAAATTCTACTGCCTTCAACAATGCACATCTATTTATTTTGATGAATTTCTACAAGCAGTGCTCTATTTCTTAAACACAAGTATCAATGACAGTTGTGACAGAAGTTTTCGGAAAAATATTAGGAGCAAAAGAATATTCATAACAACGAGGCAACAAATATTTTACAGTCTGCTTAAATTTAGGCAGGTTGGCTGTGCCTCTGCAGCATTTTATGGAAACACATCACAGAGAAGCCCCTGGATCAGAACACAGAAGTCCCTGGATTGGAACAGAGCATACTGCAATTGTAGAGATGAAAAAAGTCCATGAAAGCGCAGGCCTTCGCTGACTACAAACAGGAGCACTCCTTTCTTTATCTGGTCATAGGGTATTGTAAACTTAGCACAATAATTCAATGTGTCTCACCATATTCAGAGAGCCACACAAATATTGAGGCTGCCCTCTGCTGTTACCTTGAGAGTCCAACTCATTTTAAAAGAAACAGCTTTCAATAATGTTACCTTCAGAGTGCTCACTATTTTCTGATGTTTCTTCAGTCTTTTTTTCCCATCCAGTACGCTGCTGCAACCAGTCAGGCCCATAGCCATTGCTTATTAATTTGCTAAAATTTACTGCTTCACTTTTTCTCTGAGCAGGCCTGCAAATACAAATATAATATAGGAAAACAAAAGCAAAAAGTAAACAAAAATGGGGCCTAGGTGGAAAAAATAATATTTTGCACAGAAAAGGTCTCATCATTTATTTCTAATTATGACATTAATTTAAAAATATAACCATTTATAGCCTTATAATTTATTTATAAATAACAAAACATATTCTACACGTAATCATCTAAGAAGAAAAACCAAAAATAAACAAACAAACAAAAGCACAGAACTATGCCTGATTTAGTACTGTGCAAATTTACATGAGAAGAGACATCTGTTTCATTGGAATTTTACATGTATAATGCTTACACAGTTCTGATCTTAAAGACAAAAAGTGCAAAAGAATGTGTAAATGAAAAAGGCTGACAGTCCTCATTCTAGGGTGCACAAAAGTGAAATTATATTACAAATTTTCTCTTAAATTCATTTGACAGTTTAATCACTTATTTGGCAGCATTAACATAGTTCTAAAACATACTAGGACTACTGATGACTGAGCAATAAATTTTCAAGACAAAGTACGCAGAAGCAATTCAGCTGTGCACACAGCTGATGATGTGATTACATCACATCACAAATGACATAAAAATTTGCTTAAAATTCCTCTTTCAGGTGTTCATCAGAGTATTTTTGCTCTGTATGACCTTATAAAGGCTACAGTTTATGTCTTTTTTTAAAGCATCAGTCCTACTTGTTTCCCTGTAACCTACATTGACAGAATTAACAATGTAGATTATCATTTTCACTTGTTCACTGATATTAAGAAAAAACCAAATTTAGAATACCAAAAAATTCTGCTACATGAAGATATGGTACTTTATGCTTAGTTTTCATAACACAAAGTTTTATCAAATAATTTTCTAATATGAGTTAAAGTACTGTCATTTTAGTTGCTTTAGACAGTTTTAAAACTATTTTAGCATCACACATGATAGCAAATTTAACAGCAAGAAATATCCACAAGGTCCATACACATATCTGCTAATTCCTGCATTTTCACAAGGAGCAATTTTACTTGTATACATGAATGGTTGCAGGCTTAGGTGTTCAATGATTTTCATAAATGTACTACTTACATAGGTGGGAAGGAAAGCTTATTTTCTCCACTAAATTCCTTGTTAGTAGAAAGAGCTGGCATTCTGCTTGGATATTTAGGGCTTATAGGTGGAAGCTTTACCTGTGTTAGAGAAATCTTAGCTCAATAAAAAAGCAGTTATGAAAAAAATAACCAAGACGATTATATGATAGCATAACCTTCAAAAATGAGGGTGATATTAAAGGCCTAAATGTGTTCAAATTTCCATGCCTTATCTACATTATTTCCATAAGTACTAGTAATGGATTATTGAGGAATAACAAAAGATAAAGCAGCCCCTTAGTTATTCTACATGAGATTAGCTGTTTGCTCTCTCCACAATGTGCTTTATACAAGCCTTTCCCTCACAGTACATTTCAAATTAAGCCTCAAATCCAAACTTATCCATAGCAACCTCTCATCTCGGTCCATTTGTACGCAGAATATGAAAACAGACCAGTCTTACTAAAGTCAGGAGGACTAAAAATTAGCATATGGTTTAATTGCTACTTCTTTTTTAATTTGCTTGGATTTTGTTTCTTAATAAAAAGCATAAAACATCCTATACAATAAGAAAACAGATGTGGTATACTAATTAGAGGTTTGATATTCAAACAAATATATATATATACACATATATATATATGGGGGAAGCCTGGAAGCCTACAACAGAAAAATATATTTTACTTTTATCATCTTTCCAATGACAGGTAAAGAAACTCAGTGTTGACTAAAAGACTGAAAGATGACACCTAGAAAGCCAGGGAAAGACAACACACACTCCAGAACTGAAAGTGGGAAAACCAATTAGTGGAGAAACATGAGCAACACATACCAAAGCTCTTTATTTTAACTTTGATCAAAATCAAAGCTACTAAAGGGTCAACTTACCTCCCTCTCAAATAAAAGCATGAAATTAAATATCCTCAGCAACTCCCAGATATTTTTCACTAATAGTTGCTAAGAAATTCTGAGTTAAAAAAACCCAAAACATCTCTAAAAACTACTTACAGCTTCCATCATTGCACAAAGAAAAGTGGACAAGGGGGAAGTCCTGAAGATAGCACAGAATTTTCAAAGCTTATTAACAAAGTTTTTGTGTTACACTAATATATCCTTTTAATTAGAAACTACATATTATTTGACCATTTTCTTTTTTAAACATGCAACACAGGAGAGTGCCCCATGGAATAAGAGATATTACTTGCAGGTTATTCACAGAAAAATCAGGAGAGGGCAACTAAAAGTGAAATGTATTGCTCTGTAAACTTACAAGTACATTAAGGATAACAATACTTTCCACCTACATGGACATAGACACTGCATTACAATTAACAGAGCAAAAAATTATGAAGTGCAAAAATTAGATGCATGAACAGCAGTCACACTTGGATTGCAGGCACTACAAAACACCCACGAAAACCTCTATAAGGAGAAGATTCCAAAATGTAAAAACACCAAGGACTTCTCAAGGAGCTTGTGCACAGTATGGAAAGAGCAAACAAAAGTATAAATAATGACCTTTGAATACACCTAATCAATGAACTAATTAGGAAGCCACAAAGAAAAAGCAGATCTGAATGTTCAGAGAATGTGTTTTCTTATTATCTTGAAGAAAGGGAAGTCTGGGACAGGCAGTTGTACTGATTCTGAGATAGGATGTCAATGCAAACACGTGTGAAGTCAGTGCTGAGACCCCTTCCAACTTCAGTGGAGCCAGACTGGGCCATTTGTCAAAGAAGAAGAGATGAGACTAGCAAGAGCATGCACTGATATCAGAGGCAGCTATGTGAGATGAAAAGGAGGGTCTTTGTCCAACCTGGAGGTTAAAAACCACATTAGCTGCTTAGAACTGCTTTTCAAGTTTGTTCACACTGCTTGCTGAAGCAGCCTATTTGTGTTTTACATTTCAAAAATACCATCCCATTGTGCAGAAATGCTAGCACTGCCTTCTCTCTATCACTAGACTGGACCACTTCAGATTTGACATGCAGGTTTCAGATCCAGGACACAATTACCTACAGTTTCAACTGACAAAAACAACCCCAGGTGACATTTGTCATGTGCTGAAGGCAGGAGGGCACGCAGGGCAACACAGAAACAAAACTCAATATGATAGGATAAACAAATAGCAGATGGAGAGAGATGAGATTTCCCTATTGGCATCAAACAGAAGCACAAGGAAAGAAGGTCTAGTAATTACTAGGTTACTACTTAAAGGTTAATTAAAGGACAAAGAGCAGAAGCTAGAGAGATTTTTACTAGAGACAGAAAAAGTTCAAACTGTCCAAAATAAAGTCAAGAAAAACAAAGGGGAGAGGAAAGGCAAAGAGAAAAGTCCTGAAGGCTGTGAGCAGGAGCATTATTTTAAATGTTGCCTTTCTTGTCATTAAGTGAGAGGCTAGCTTATACTTCAGGGATCAAAACACTCCCTACTGTTCAAGTAAACTAATCAATGACAAAAGTAGCAAGGGGACAGATCAGAATTTGGCTTTGGAGGGCACTTGCAATCCATTGAGGTGCTATTTGTTACTTTGCTGGGCAAATTCAGAATTAAAAGCAGACTTTTGTGCCACTACACTCCAGTTATTACAGCTGAGGGGGCTTTTCCCCTTTGACAAGTCTCTATTTAGTAACACCCATCAATTTTCCCAGATAAAACAAACTACACTGGGCAATTTTTACAAATAAACTACACAGGGCTTGTTCTTGGTGTAAAGTGTTTTCTCCCTCTGTGAAGAGATGGTAACAATATACTCTAAAAATTACTATGTTTATTATAAATACACATTTATTAATCTTGTATTAAAGAAATATGACAAAGAATATGCATTGTGCCTGGCTAATATATGAGGAACAATGGATATCTGCAGCCAGCATGGTAAGATAAAAGCCTTTAGATGAAATCCTGGCTCCTGTGTGATCAAGGACAAAATTCTAGATTACATTTCAAATCTCTCTCTGAGGTAAAATCCTGGCCTCAGATGAGCAACCATTTTGCACATACATACCTAAGTACATATGCATATATACACAGACATTTCAGGCAAGTGCCTGAAAGAGAGGACTTGGGAGATGAAGGAGTAATCTTACTGGTGGTGCTGCAGGGATATTGCCAAATGCTGATGCAAACTCTGATGACACCTCCAACTGACCTCTCACCCATAGAGGCCTCCCTCCTTCTTAAGGTCACAGCTTTTTCAACCCAACCCAGCTGGGCCATAAGATGCACAGGCAAAAGGATCACTGAATCACAGAATGGTTTATCTTAAAGGGTTCTTAAAGATCATCTAGTTCCACCTCCCCTGCCACAGGGGCACCTTTCACTAGACCAGGTAGCTCAGAGCTCCATCCAGCCTGACTTTGAACACTCCCAGGGATGGAGCATCCACAATTTCACTGGGCAACTTGTGCCAGTGCCTCACCACTCTCACAGTAAATAATTTTTTCCTAACATCTAGTCTAACCCTACTCTCTTAGAGTTCAGATCCATTCCCCCTTGCCCTGTCACTACATGCCCTTGTGAAAAGTTCCTCTCTGTCTTTCTTGCAGGGTCTCTTCAGGCACTGGAATGTTATAACTAGGTCATCCCAAAGCCTTCTCTTCTCCTGGATGAACAACACAAATTCTCTCAGCCTTTCTACATAGGAGAGCTGCTCCTTTCCTCTGATCATCTTTGTGCCTTCCTCTGGACTCCTCCAATAGCTCCCTGTTCTCCCTATGCTGGGGATCCCAGAGCTGGATGCAGCCCTGCAGGTGGGATCTCACCAGAGCAGAGCAGAGGGGCAGAATCCCCTCCCTGGCCCTGCTGCCCACGCTGCTTTGGATGTAGCCTGGGACACCTTTGGCTTTCTGGGCTGGGAGTGCTCATGGCTGGGTCATGTCCAACCTCTAACCCAACAGCAGCCCCAAGGCCTTCTGGGCAGGGCTGCTCTGATCTGTTCATTGCCCAGCCTGTGCTGATAACAGGGGTTGTCCCAGCACAGCTGCAGGACCTTGCACTTGGTCTTATTAAACCTTGTGAGATTTCCATGGGCTGCTTCTCCCTGGGCCAGAAGTCCATTACTTTGCCATGAGCACAAAGGCTAAATCCTTCATGCACTAACACTCTTTGCTGATTTGCAAAATTCCCATGTAATGGTCCCGCAGATCTCCAGTCCTCCTCTACACAGCAATAACCACAAGGACCAGCAGAGATTTTAACACTTCAGAACAAAGCAGCATAAAGGCTTAAACCTTCAGAGCAAAGGCCCACTTGGGAACAATGTTCTCCCAACTGAGCAGAAGAGGTACCCTTAGAGTTTAAATGGTTTTGCACTTGCTCCTAAGTGCACCCTTTGGGATTTAACTCCACAATTGCATCATGCATGTCTCTTCTGAATAACTGCTTAGTCACACTGGACTGAAAAATATTTTCAATACATTGTCTCATACTACCAGAAATACTTGAGGCAGTTTGCTGCTGCAGTGTCACCATGCAGTCAAATAAATAAAACAAATACTCCTTAGAAATTTGCCTGTGGTGTTTTGGAATACATTATTCTTACCTTTCAACATACAAGATGTATTGTGAAAAACTAAAATTGAGACTCTTTGATAGGGCTAGTTCCATTGTCTCACTTAGAAGACTCTTTGGGAAGGTACTTTAAGAGCATGGCATAGAAACTTCCCAAAAGAGGATATTCAAGAAGTAGCTGTGAAAAAAGCACCATGTGACATTTCAAGATACATGATGTGCTTTTCAATGTACAACAAAGATACTGTGAAGCACAGCCAAATGAGAGATGGTGGTGTGGAGGTAGAGCTAAACATACCAACACAAAATCTGTCTTCACAGTCACCTAATCTTACAGAAAAATACTTGATTTAAATACTAGATTTAAAACCTTAGGCAAAACTTAACTTCAGCTTCCAGGAGAATAGTGTAAATTATATATGAGAGCCTCAGCATATTAGCAATCTGAGCTGAATATATAACATATATTCACTGTGCATTTAGTCCTAAATAAAGCACATGACTGAATGAAACTGGGAGCACATGAAACTTTCAGACACATGACTGAATGAAACTGGGTCTCAACAAAACTCCACCAAAACTGAAATGAACCTCAGTTTCACTTTACAAGTCAGTACATGGGCTTGAATTACTGTTATCAAAGTTAAGTTTGACCCTTAGAGCACTGAACGTAATTGGTTCTTAAGTAATGGAGTGAGGAACAGCACTTCCTCTCCATCCTAGTTCAATTCCTTTAAGAGGCACAGCAGCGAGTCAAGTTTTTATTTTCAGTGCCTTAAATCTATGATAGAAAAAAAAATAGAAGCTTCACCTACAAGCATCAGGCAAATTACAGTTTAAACATAGGTTGCTTGTTTGCCTGTTGCCACAGACTCAGTAAACAATCCCAAACCTATTCAGTAATGAGGTGTTCCCATTCACACAAGACATTCTGAATTTGCACTAGTTATTCATCTCAGCAAAGGCTGAGTATTTTTTTTTCCTAAAATGCCCAACATCTGCCCTTCTGTTGAAGAAGGGAGGTACTAGTGTTCAAGTACATCAAATGTCTTTCCAGGTATACCCCAAAGGCCTATGGTAAATGCGGTAACTGAGTTTACAGAGCATATTTAAAAAACATAAGGCTTCAGCATCTAAATTGGGCAGGGAGGATGAAAGAGGGAAGATAGCAGAGAGACATCCAAGACAAAACACCAGTGTCAATAGAGAAAGGTTTGTTTGGGGCATAGCTTGTGCTATACTTACTTTGTCTTGAATACATCTTTCATTCAAAGACAGCTAACACAGTATCTTTGGGAATTCTCTTGCATTTCAAATTAAATTAAACTCCTTTTTCAGAATAGTCTTCTGTTCTCATCTTCCTTCTTCCTCACTCAAGATTACTAAACAACATGTCTCCTCACCAAGAATGGATTGCAGGGGAAATAAAGCATATGACAGAAAATAACTACTGCTTTTTTATTTATACTGTATATACACCATATAATGTGATGGGAAACTGCATTTCTGGTTCTTATACTACACCTGGAGCACTTAAGTATGGCTTTCTTCTTGTTCTCTAACTGCAATACAAGAACTGATTATGGAACATAGAAACTCATGGATTACAGCTTCCCCCATATAAGAAGCAAGAGAGATGTGTTCACAAGCTCTACAAACACAGCACCATCACAGGGTGCCTCTCCATCCTACCTTCTTTTTCTCTGCATTTTCTTTGTCCTCAGCTTCCTGCTGCCAAACACTGTTTGTATCAAACTCAAAAGGCCCTCTTCTTGTCTCATAACTCTCACCATGATGGTCATCAGCCATAAACTCTCTGTGAACCATATAATCTGGTAGAGAGGAAACACAGCTCCTGCAGGCAAAGATTTAATGCTTGTTTGTACAAGGTATACAAATCCCACACTTTAGTACAGAAGCATTCAGAAATGTTAATAGGTGAAGAGAGAGGCCAAGATGTGTTGGGCCTCAGCAATCTTACTGTGGCTTCTCACTCCCTGCAGGATTGGCACAGTGTGTGTACCAGTCAGGTGCAGCATATGCTGCTGAAGGGGACTTCATTACCACAGGAGTGTAGTGCTTCAGTAGGTCTGGAGGGAAAAAGACAAAAGCCAGTACTTTTCTGACTTCTTATGTAGATGCAAAAGCACTACCTTTGTTTTCAGATTGATGTTTTGTCAGGAAGAAATTAATTTCCTCATTTTTTCCACAAGTTTATTTCAAAAGTCCAGAGGATCCTACTGTAGCATCTATGAGCACTTTATACCACACTCAAGCAAAGCCAAAGAAAACAAAGGAAAACCAAAGAAGCAAGACAGATGCTCACCAGGCTGGCTCCCTTGCTTTGCCAGCCTCACGTAGGCTGAATCAGTCTCTTTGATCCACTTCCTGTGGCACCCAGACAGGGGCACTTCATGGGGAGCTCTTGAAAGGTCATTGAGACCCAGAATCTGGGAGGGAAGTGGGCTCTTCTCTGGTTGTTTGAGTGGCATGGGGTATTGCTTCCTGCAATGGAAAAGAAAATATTTATGGTAAAAGTTAACTGACAGCATCCCTTTCTTGGGCAACTTAACAAATTGAGCCCACCTGGAACATTAATGAGGTGCTACATTTCATCGTGAAGACAAAAGACCAGGCCTGCCCATTCTGGGGGATATAGCACAAGCAATTTCTAGAGAATCAGATGTAAAACACTTTTGTTTCAGTTCTGAGAAAACATTGAAATTTTCCCGTAAAGTGCTCTCATACAGAGGATTGTGCCTCTTCATTCAGAAAACTATTTCCAAGGACACATCAAAAGCAGTGAGAGGCACATGGGACAGCAGAAAACACTCCAGCCTTTGGTTTACTTTCCTTCACATATACTAACTAAAAGCAAAGACAGTAGCTGTCCATTGGCAGGTCTTTATTTGTAAAACCAAACCCAATCCCCAAAGAAAAAAAAAATTTAAAAACCAACACCAAACGTCCTACCTCTCCATATATCACTTTCTCAACTTCTGGTCAGCAAAAGAAAATACTAACAAATCCTTCAAAATGGGAACATGGACAGCAGATAAATAAGAAAAAGCCAGTACGAGGTACTGTGCCATAAAAGATGCACAGGTACTTACCGGAGCGACTCCAGCCGCAGCTGAGGCCCTTCTGTCGGTGTAAGGACACCTCTTCCAGGCAGCAGCTCATTGAGGAGCTCCTGGCACACACACGTGCGCTGGCTGTGCCCGATCTCAGCCCCAAGAAACAACCCAAAGCGCTGCCGCTCCCCGCGGGCGGGGCGCAGAGGCACCAGCCGGAGCCCGCTGCCGCATCCCGGGCGGGTCCGTCCCCCGGCGCTCTCCCGCTGATGATGCTCGGGGTCTCCGCTGCCGCCGTGGCTGCAGCTCAGAGACCGAAGGGCGATTCCCCGAGGGGGGACCCGCACCCCACGGGAAAGGGGCGGGATGAAGCCTGAAGGGGAGACGCGGGCGGAGCCGGACCCCGTCGGGGGCGGAGCGGGGCAGCCCGGCCCACGGTTCCTCCCTCCCTCTTTCCTTTCTTCTGCGGGCTTGAAGCTCGGCGCGTTGTTCGCCACCACCAGCAGCTGCAGGGGCGCAGAGCGGAGTGGGGGCGGCTCCCGGCGGGCTCCCGGCTCGGAAAGCGGCGGGAGCCGTGCCGGGACGCCTTCCTCCCAAAGAGGGGAGGACGCCCTCCCACTGTGACCGCCCGCCCGGACCTTGCCCCTACTGGGAAACTCCATCCCAGGAGGACAAAATCCGTCCTATATTCCATGGCATTTACCATTCTGTACTATTTAATTTTTGCCTTATGGCTGGTCCATATACTGAATGCCTACTGGTACCCTCTCAGTACCCCAAAAGGGGTCCTTGAAATACCCTCTTCTGAGATTTTCTTTGTATTCGGGGAGTTGGCAAGCCACTTTATCCACCAATGCTGCTTCTTCATCTTTCCATGTCTGGGACCCAGAGAACATGGAAGGATGATGGGATATAGTGGGAGAACACGGAGGGATGGAGGGACGTGAAGAAAATGGTGGGGTGATGGAACATGGAGGATATAGTGAGACGTAGAGGAGATGGAGGGCCAGAGAGGTGGTAGAATGGGGGGATGATGAGTCATGAAGATGTTGGGATGTGGAGAGAATGGACAGATAGTGAGACAAAGAGATTGTGGGATGTGTAGTGACATAGAGGAAATTGAGTGGTAGAGAACATGTAGGGATGGTGGGACAATGGCTTATGGAGGAGGTGGAGGGAGAGTGAGAAATGGAGGGTAACAAGTTGGAAGAGACAAGGCTGTTGGGCCAAGGGGTGGTGGAACGATCGATGGAGAGGCCAGACAGCTGAAAGCATTTGGGACAGAAGGACAGTGGGACATGTGGGGAAATGGATCGTGGTGGGTAGTGAGACAGAGCAGTTAGGCTAGGGGAACAATGAGGCCAGAAGCAGCACAAGCTGCAAGCTCAGGAACCAGGAGGTCCCTGAAGGGCTCACCCAGGCTCTGTGCTACATGTGGAGGTAGCAGATGCTGCCCCCCACCTCCTGGGGACCCTCCCTCCTCAGTCCTGTATGTGTCCCCAGGCACATCTCTTCCCACACACAGACATGGATTGGTGTGAGGCAGGTTGAGATACCCTGTGAGGCAGTTTGAGGTCAAGGTACACCCCATGGGTGAAATTATATTGCACTGTGGGGTGAGCTGCAACATCCTGTGAGGTGCACCAGGTCCACACAGGTTGGCAGTCCACAACATTTATAGGGTTGGAAGGAATTTCAGAAGATCACCCAGTCCAACCCCCCTGCCAGATCCCAGATCATCTTCCTGGTCTCCTGGACCCTCTCCAGTAACTCCTTGTCTTTCTTGTGCTGAGTAGCCCAGAACTGGAACCACAGCAGATGTGGCCTCACTATGACCGAATAGAGGGGCAGGATCATCTCCTTTGACCCGCTGGTCATGCACTTCCCAATGCACTCAGGACACAACTGGCCTTTCTGGCCCCAAGGCCACACTGCCAGCTCATAGTCAACTTGTTATCCACCAAGACTCCCAGGTCCTTCTCCACAGAGGTGCTCTCCCATCTGATTCAGCAGTGGCCTCATATTTTCTCTAATCTTCCTTTTGCTGCTGATATACCTGTAGAAGCCCTTCTTGTTGTCCTTGTTATCTCTTGCCAAATTCAATTCCAAAGTGATTTTGGCCTTCCTCACTGCATCCCTGAATGCTCTGACAATGCTCCCACATGGCCTGTCCCTTTTTCCACATCCCATAAATTTCTTCTTCATAAATTTCAGATTTACTAGAAACTTGTGTGGGCTTCGTCCATATTACTGGTGCCATACAGTGGGATAACCCCACCCTCCCCACACAAATCCAACCCCACACAAATGGCTGCTGCTCAATGGTTTTTATTTGCTTTCCAAGCTTGGGGGGCTAGGGGGAGTTGGGTACTTGGAAGTCTAAATGGGACAGCTGCGAGTTCAGGTAGGATACTTGGGGATCCAGAGCTTCACTCTTCATTGAGTCCCTTCTGATGGAGAATGAGAAAAAGACACTGTGAGCATGAGGAAGTTGTGGGGCAGCCATGGGGCAGCTGTAGGGCAGGGGAAAGTCCCACCTTGGCTCCAATGTCACGGCTCTTGGCCCGCAGCTTGTTGACCTGGGACTCGGCGATGTCAGCACGCTCCTCTGCCTCATCCAGCTCGTGCTGCGCCTTGCGGAACTTGGCCAGGTTGGTGTTGGCCTGTTCCTCCTGAGGGTGCAGGGACACCAGTGAGGTTCCCACACAGCTCTGTTTAGCCTCCTGCCACCCCATCTGCTCTCCATACATCTGACTATTTTATTACTCTATCAGGCCTACAATAGAAACACTTGTTTCTTCAGACCCATTTTCAAACCCAACTATCTACTCAATCATCCATCCATCCATCCATCCATCCATCCATCCATCCATCCATCCATCCATCCATCCATCCATCCATCCATCCATCCATCCTTCCTTCCTTCCTTCCTTCCTTCCTTCCTGCCTTCCTTCCTTCCTTTCTTCCTTCCTGCCTTCCTGCCTTCCTGCCTGCCTTCCTGCCTGCCTTCCTGCCTTCCTGCCTTCCTTCCTGCCTCCCTCCCTCCCACATCCAACCATCATCTTTCAATCCAATCACCATCGCACCCCTTGACCACCTCATCTCAAGGTCACCTGCTACTCCCAACATCCTCTCCCACATCCTAAACCCACACTGTCCCCTCCTGGGGGGTGGTCCCATGGCTGCCACAGCCAATGCTCACCGCCTCCTCTGCCTGTCGCTTGTAGGCCTTGACCTTCAGCTGGAGCTTGTCCACGAGGTCCTGGAGCCGGACCATATTTTTACGGTCCTCNTTGGCCCGCAGCTTGTTGACCTGGGACTCGGCGATGTCAGCACGCTCCTCTGCCTCATCCAGCTCGTGCTGCGCCTTGCGGAACTTGGCCAGGTTGGTGTTGGCCTGTTCCTCCTGAGGGTGCAGGGACACCAGTGAGGTTCCCACACAGCTCTGTTTAGCCTCCTGCCACCCCATCTGCTCTCCATACATCTGACTATTTTATTACTCTATCAGGCCTACAATAGAAACACTTGTTTCTTCAGACCCATTTTCAAACCCAACTATCTACNGCCACAGCCAATGCTCACCGCCTCCTCTGCCTGTCGCTTGTAGGCCTTGACCTTCAGCTGGAGCTTGTCCACGAGGTCCTGGAGCCGGACCATATTTTTACGGTCCTCCTCTGTCTGTAGGGTGAGACACATATGGATCATGACCTGACCCTACCTGCACTTGGAATCACCACCCAAGCTACAAGGTCAGGAGACAGTTAATGATGTTCTTGGGGAGGGTAGCCTCTCAAGACCTGTGGGTGGCCTCAGCTCTGGGAGCAGGAGGTGGATGTCTTCTTGCCCCTGATGAGGTCCCAGCTGAGGTTATGGATCATGCAAAGACTCCATGGTTACTGGGACATTGAGAGGTGGCCAGGGTAGATCATGGCCCAGACTGTGTTCTGGGTACCCACATACATGCAGTGGGTGGCCTCCCATTGAATCTAGACAGCCTGTGTCTCTCTGGCCAGCAGGTCAGCCATGTTCGAGGTTATGTACAGCATGAGATATGAGGCCCT
>VYZP01038835.1:0-28670 GCA_013400635.1 Hypocryptadius cinnamomeus | reverse complement strand
TTGTACCTCCTGGAATTCACAGAGCTCTGCCTGTGTTTCCACCTTCTGGAATTCCCAGATCTCTGTCCATTTTTTCAGCCTCCTGGAATTCAGAGCTCTGTCCATGTTTGCACCTTCTGGAATTCACAGAGCTCCGTCCATACTTCCACCTTCTGGAATTCAGAGTTCTGCCTGTGTTTGTACCTCCTGGAATTCACAGAGCTCTGTGCTTCTACCCTTCTGGAATTGCCAGAACTCTGTCCATATTTCCAGCCTCCTGGAATTCCCAGAGCTCTGTCCATGTTTGCACCCTCTGGAATTCCCAGAGCTCTGTCCATATTTCCAGCCTCCTGGAATTCCCAGAGCTCTGTCCATATTTCCAGCCTCCTGGAACTCCCAGATCCCTGGCACACACACAGAGGGGGCCATTTGGGGCACAAGGCTCAGCTCTAGAGCAGATTCTGGCCCATTTTTCATGGAGATTTGCTTTGAGCTGTTCCAACACCAGGCAGCACACCCTGCCTGAGCAGCACACACCCAAATTTTGCATGTCTGCACATCAGAAACCCCCTGGGAATGGCAGGAAAACGCTGTCAGATGAGCCCAAAATCTCAATTTGCTGCAGAGTGACTTGGTTCTGACTTGCTGCTTTCCAGGAGGTTCAAAGCCTGGGATTCAAAAATGCCATCAGGAGTTTCGACACGATGCTTATCACTCAAAAGTGAGTGTGTGTCAATAGTTTTGACAGAAAAGCAATTATCTGCATTATATAAACCATGGAACTTCATGACTATTCCTCAGCATATCATTAAAATACATTGACATTTCCATGTAAGTCATCTTGGATATTGCTGTGACTCTCCTTTACACTGCTACTCACCCTAAAAGGGGGTGTGGAGCAAGGAAAGGCTCTGAGCTGCTGGAGGACTGGGTTCAATTCATGGGCAATTCCTTCCATCCACAGCTGCTGGAAAATTCTGGGAAAATCTGCTTCTGCAATAATGGAGTGTGCTCTTTTCCCTCTGGAGAGAGGAGATGGCAGAAGAGTGGGGGGAGCAGGGGATAAGGAACAGGAGCCCTCTGGAATCACAGAACCATGGAATGGTTTGGCTGGGGAGGGACCTTAAACCCATCCAGTGCCACTCTGCCGGGGGCAGGGACACCTCCCACGATCCCAGGCTGCTCCGAAGGGCTGGAACTGGCTGCTCTTGAAGCTCCTTCCCAGCCAAACCATTCCCCCCGTGATTTTCTGATTCCCGGAGTTCCCTCCTGCCTGGGAAATGTTGGTTGTTCCTGCTGGGAACAGCTCCACAGCAGTGGCAATTATCCTGCAGGATCTGTCACCTTAATCAACCCCAGAACAGGACAATTTATTCTCAATGCAACATTAATTTCAGACAGGCTGAAGTGAAACCTTTTAGTGGCTTAATGCAAAAAAGGGGGAGAAAATGCAGATATCCCACTAAACACCAGTAGTTAAGGATAAAAGGGAAAATAACAGCTGTCATGGGATGGAATTCATCCCACCTGTAGGAGAAAAATTACAGACTGAATGCACAGTCAGGAAAAATTTTTTAAAAACCAAACAAGCAGGGTTTGTCTTATCCATGGAATTAAATCCAGATCTATAGATAACAACATGTACCCCTAGGGGGGAAGTTCTGGGTCCATAAATGCATTAAATACCTGGGCAGGTGCATTTTAAAGCCCTGGGCCTCATTTGAAGCCACCTGTAACTCAAATAAAAGCTGCAGCAGCAAGGCTGGATGCAAGGAAAAGATAACCTCATTCTATTTTGACACTTTCAACAGGACATGTCTCCAGCTCAGGAGTTTCAGAATGGGTTTTTGGGGATGGAGACTTTTGGTTTTGCCTTCTGGGTTTCTCTGGAGGCTGAGCTGTCAGAAGTTACAAACAAGCACTGTGCAAGCAATCAGAGCATCCATGGAGCAGTGCATTGGAAACTTGGATTTATTCACTGCCACACTCATAAAAGCACTCTCTCTTATTTTACCCATGGATCAAACAGTGGGGTTTTGTTACTTTATTTCTAACTATTCTTTCAAATATTCTTTAGACTCCCAGGTAGCTTTTCATGGAATTTCAGAAGTTTACACCATTTGGTGTTTCATTCCATGACCTCTTCTCTAACTTGAGGTTGGTACTTCCTAAAGGACACCTGATTCCTGTTCTTTGTGAAGAGACTCAGTGAGATTTTCTTCCCTCAGTGAGCTCTGTTGGCAAACTCATTTCTGCTGCTCCATCAGAGATTTTGGCTTCCCTTTCCAAATGCAAATATCCGAGTGCATGCATTTTGTAAAAGCCATAATGGGAATTTATTTACACTCCAAACCATCTGACCAGTTCTTGCCACCAGAATGCAAATACCAGATGGAAAACACTCCACCACTTCCCAAAGATCCCACTTCTTTCATATTTTCTTCCCAGAATGCCTCCACAGTGAGTTAAACACATGGCAACCATTTCTAGCTAGCAGAGGCCTGGCTGTGGCTGTCACCTCTGTCACTGCACACCCAGAACTCCAAGGATTGTATTTGCAGGGACCCTCGTGGCAGGGAGGAATGATGAATCTGACTCCATGTTCTCAGAAGGCTGATTTATTATTTTATTATCTATATTATAGAATACTAAACTATACTAAAGAATACAGAAAGGATACAGACAGAAGGCTAAAAAGATAATAATGAAAACTCGTGCCTCTCTCCAGAGCCCTGACACAGCTTGGCCCTGATTGGCCAATGAGTCAAAACAATTCACATGAAACCAATGAAACAATCACCTGTGGGTAAACAATCTCCAGCCACATTCCACATGAGCAAAACACAGGAGAAGCAAATGAGATAAGAATTGTTTTCCTTTTTCTCTGAGGCTTCTCAGCTTCCCAGGAGCAAAATCCTGGGCGAAGGGATTTTTCAGAGAATGTGAATGCCACACCGAGGATTTCAGTGAGACTGGGTGTGAGCTGTGGGGCAGGAGGAGGTGACACAGCCAGGGCCACGCTGCAGTTACAGGTGGCAAAGCCAGGAGTTGATGCTCAGCCACCAGGCACCACTGTCAGACACACAGGGGAGGTTTTGAGCTGCCAGAGGGCACAGTTAGATGGGATTTTGGGATGAAATTCCTTCCTAGGAGGGTGGGGAGGGGCTGGGATGGAATTCCCAGAGCAGCTGTGGCTGCCCCTGGATCCCTGGCAGTGCCCAAGGCCAGGTTGGAGCACTCTGGGACAGTGGGAGGTGTCCCTGCCACGGCAGGGGTGGCACTGGATGGGCTTTAAGGTCCTTCCAACCCAAACCGTTCCATGATTTTATGATTCCATGATCTGCAGCTACCAGCAATGTCCCTGTTGTTTGGGGAGCCAAACACACAAGCATTTATCTCTTCTTTTAACAGCTCTTTTCTCCAGATCCAGCTGTGGGTGCTGTTTCAGAGCAATCCAACATCCATCCCACATGGAACTGGAAGAAGGTGCTCATTCCAAGGAAAATATGGAAAGCTCTGCATCAGGGAGTCAAGAGTGGTCTTGGCATTCCCTCCATCAGGTAAGTTCTTTAAAAACACACATTTTTTCTTTACTCTTTATCTCTTTGCTGCTTTTGCCTCCAGCAGTTCCCGTGGATGCTCTGCATCCCCTTTGCTGGGACATCCACAGAGGAGAGCAAACAGCTTCCAGAATTAGTTCTGCTCAGCTGTCTTTGAGTCACATCCCTCCAACCTCTGTTACTCCCAGGATGTGAAGGCAGCTGGAGGTAACGTGCAGACTGGCAGAATTTAAACAAATGCAAGATTTGCACTTGTTGGCCCCTAAATCTGCTGGTGCTGAGCGACCTTGTTTGCTGTGGCTTGGAAAAGGCACCAGCACGGACCAGCTCTGCTCCCTCTGGAATGGGGAACTGAGGGTGGTGCTGCAGGGAAGGAGTTTTTATCAGGGGTGAGATGGGATCAGGCAGCACTCCTGTGTGCCCTGGGAGGTGCCACCTTGTCCCCAGGGCACGGGCAGACAATCCAGAGCAGCCCCTGGAGCACTGAGCCGGCAGGGAGGTTCTTCCAGGAGCAGCTCTGCTCTCTGTTCTCTCCCTGACACACAAAAGGCTGAAAGAACAATGTAATTATGCTCGTGAATCAGCAGCACTTCGTTATGACAACATGAGAGGCTAATGAAAGCAGCTCCTTTCTGTGTCACTGCAGAGTTACAGCAGGTTTGGAGTTTGGGAGAGTGCAGCTGAGAGATATTGTAAAGATTCTGCTCTGCCTTCCTCCCGAGCCAGGCGAGCGCCCAGCAGATAACACCGACGGCTTCCACTCACAGCAGAAATGAAAAGGCTGGCATTAAATTAACACACTGCAAGGCACGCTATTATTTTGTTCAAATATGCTTTTGAAAAATCCTCCGGGAACTCTGAGGATGTGGCACAAACCCAGCACTGCCTGGACTAAAGGAGGAGCTGTCCCAAAGCCTCCCGTGGGCATGTGTCACCGAGTCTCAAGGTCTGAAATGTTCCATCCTTCGAATCTTGCAGGATTTCACCCTTATGGAAGGAAATATCTTTATTCTGTCACTTCCCTGGATTTTGCCTGTTGTTTGTTCTGCCAGCTGAGGGGCTGGCAGGCAGCAGTGGTGTAAATCTCACGTCAGGGCAGGTGAGCACAGAGCTGGCTTGAGTGGTCCCCCTGCAAACTGCGACATCAACAGGAGCTGGGCACGGAGAAATTCAGGAACAACTGAGGAAAACAATTTCACCCCTCCTGTGCAGATGAAAGCGAGCTCTGTTTCTTTACATAAATAACATTGTGCTGGGTTCTACCATCAGATTTGCATCACAATTTCAGTAAGAGCTGCCACGCAGACGTTAAGAGTTCTCTTTGCTAATACTGGTTCTTAATTTGTCATTTCTGAGCTCGATTGAGGTTATTCTCCCCCTCACCCTCAATTCCTGGAGCTTAATGCCAGCAGTAACTTTTTTCATCCACTTAAGTGATGACATGTTTATTATAAACAGAAATTAATCCCCAACAAAAATCAGGAGTTAGTGAAGAGTTAAATCAGTAATTGCCAGCTCCTGGGAACAACACACACCATTTTTTTCTGAGCTTCCCCAAAAATAAAGCACAAGGCAGGGCTGAAACTGAACCAAGCCTAAGCCTAAATAAATCAACCTGTTGTTAAGAAGATCCAGACAAGGTCCAGGAGCACAGCCTGTTAATAAATCCATCCCTGACCACACAAAAGGTGTTGTTGAAGCCCAGCATTTTATGATGCTCCAGAATAGAAATGTTTTTCTTTAACAACACCAACAGATTCCACCCTCAACCCATGATCCTGCCAATAGACAGCTCATTATCAGCCTTGTCCTTATGGCTCATTAATTTTTTTAAAAATAGGGGGAAGGATGCAGAGGATTCCACAGAAGGCAGCCCAAGGTGCACTCAGGACAAGCAGAGTGATGCTGTCCCTGTGCCAGGGCTCCCAAGTGGCCAGGATGAGTCCCCAGGGCTGGCATTTGTCACCCGCTGGGGGCCACTGGATTTTGTGTGGTGCTCCCCAGGGCTCCACCGTTGCAGTGTCTGTTTATAAATCTGGGAGAAAAATGCATTTTCCTGAGCTGCAGCTATGGCAACGAGCAGCTCGATATTGAGCTGGGTTGTAGGGGGTGATGGCCAAAGGATTTGGGGTTTTTTTTGTTGACTTGTGAAATAATTTATTGGGAAATCCAGGACAATTAGAACTGCTGGCCACGTATTTATTCAGTATGGATGGGTTTCATGTTCTGCGATGTTGTCTGGTAAAAACTCAATTTTTTTAGCTTTGTTTCTCAGAGCTTCTGTTTTATTGAAAAAGAAAAAATGTAAACAAGAACCCCAACTGACTCACCCCAAACTTCAAAAATTCTGAACTTTTGTTCAGCAAGATATCTGAAAATCTGTGATTTCATAATTGGCCCTAAAGTTTCCAACTCTTCCAGAAATGAGACACCTGATTCCATAACATTTGGAATTTGGGGCTATCTATAACTGTCTATTCTTCTGACATCCTTTTTGACACCCTTGTGTGTCAGCTGCTCCTGAGTTACAGCAAAGAGGGGGATAAAGATTTAGGCCTTAAACCTGTGCCTTTAATAAATACAGCTCTGAAAATGGCTATTTTGGGATTAAGTATTTGAAATATCCAACTGCTGGCACCAATGTTTCAATTAACCACATCCTTGGTATCGCCTGCTCACATATTCTTAGGGTGTTGTCATGTGAATTTATCACTTTATGGGGAAACCAGTCATTTTTGTGCTACTTTAAGAGACAAATTAAAGCAGCTCCACAAATCAGGAGTAGGTGTTTTTTGGCCAAAGAGGGACATTTGATGTTTGTGGCTAATATCAAATCAATTCATGCCTCAATGTATTTTTGTTTTGGTTTTGTTTTTTTTTAAGCAAGGAAAACAGCACTGGTTTTGTTGTGAAATACTTTGAGATTCACCAGGAAAAGGTGGATATTATTAGCAATATCCAGCTGGATTCTGAATCCCTGTGTGTGTCTGCTGCAGGTCCAGGAAACCATAAAATAATTGAGGAACCATCTGCACACGAATGACCAAATAATGGACTCCAAATCCTTGAATTTCCTTTGATTTCCTCCCAACACTCCTGCAAAAAGTGCAACCTTTCCCTCCTGGTGTCAGGCACTTGCCTTTCCCCCAGCCTGTGTCTGCCCTCAGAGTTGTTGCCACAGCTGCTGGGAGCGTGGTTATCAAAGGAGCAGCTCGTCTAAATTATTAAGGAAACAGCACAATTGATGTTTCTCTAATTCACAGAATTCCCCATCCGAGCCTTGAAATCAATTATGGAAAACATCAGGCTCCTCTGTCTGCCTTTGGAGCAATTTCAAGATCCACTGTTTTATCCTCATTTGTTCCAATGTTTTAATTGGCCATTGACTTTGATGAAGCTCTTGAGCACGAAGGCTCTGTCTCGCCTCTGCTTCTCTTTGCAGGGGATTCCACCCCTTCCCCTCACTTACTGCAGCTGAGTTGGTTATTTCCAATGTATCTTCTGTGATTTCCCTCCCATAAATCCCTTTTTCCCCTTTTAGTCTCAGATTTAGGGACTGTTCTTAGGTTTCTTTTCCTGCTCACAAAGTCCTCCCTCTGTGTTGGAAGCACAACCAAACGAGGAGGTTCTCAACTGCTGGGCACCAGGCTGTTGAATTTTGGGCAGGACTCCTCATTCCTTTCAGCAAACTACCACAATCATTGAGATTCTCTGCACAATGATGACTTCTTTGAAATTGAGGGTGTCTGAAATTAATTCAGTGGCCTAAATGCAGAGCACCCAAAGTGCCAGCTCATCACTGAGAGCTCCATGCCCTTGTTCCACCTGGATGGCAGGGAAAAAGGAGGCTGAGCTGCAAACCAGGCTCCAAAACTCTGGGATCACCTGGGAAGGTTTTTATCTCTCTTGGTTTCTGCCTCCAGGCCAGACAAAAATGACATTTTTATGCCATAAGGAGGGTGTGTTTTAAAAGTATCCCACCCTACAAAGGTGAAAATGGTGCTGAATGTCCCTGATTTCACTGTTTCCATGTCAAGCTGGACGGGGGAGAATCCACCAGGGATCAGGCAGGAACAGGCCCTGTGTTTGACTATTAATCCTGACAGAGAGGATGGGTAAATACTGAATTCTGTCAACACCAAGCAGGGCCTTTCCTGACTTTTCCCTCGGATCCCCGGCTCTAACGACAGCAGATCACCTCTGTCCATCTCCCCAGCCCCATCCAACCCCTCCTTCCATTCCTCTGCCTGGAAAGCTGTGGATTAGAGCAATGAACAGTGAAAGCAATGCCCTTTTCTAGCAGAGAAAACAACCCAGCTGAACCGCCTGAACCCTGACAGTACCCTTGGGCTTTCACCACTTGCCCTGCAAAACGTTTCCTTTCGCCTGGATGAGCACCACGAGTCCCAAAAGGGGCCTGAGTCCAGCATCTGCCTGACCTGGCTGCCTCACTCTGCCAGGTATTTAAGCATGAACTTCAAACTAAACCCTGGGGGATGTTTGTGCATGGTGAGGGACTCACTCAGTGACCAGCACTCTGCCCACACCAGATTTCTCCACTCCAAACAAATTAAATCTATCAGACTTCAGTGGGGCGGCTGAATTGCACCAGGGAGCAGAAGAGGGGAGGGAAGGGCAGGTTTGGAGGCTTTGTTGGGTCTGCAGGTGTGGAAAAGGTGAGGTCAGAGCCCAAAACTGGGCTTGTGTGGTGCTGTCAGAGCTGGAGTTTGGGATGGGTATTGTTTAACTTCCCTAAAAACCAGTCCTAGTGCTGGCTGCTGCTGGGAATAAATTCTGGCCACTGGGATCAGGGCAGCTTTAAAGTCATTATCACTCAGGCAGAAAGTCCATTATCCATTCAGCCATTTGGGCCTCCTCTTCTTTTTTTCCTTTCTTTTCCCCTTCCCTGCACATCAGCTGACGATATTGACTCATCCTCCTGCAAAAATAAACATTCTTGGATGTTGAAAGACTATTTGAAATCAATTCTTGACTCACTGCAGAAATCCAGGTCCTTGGGCTCATTTGGCTCCTTCCTGAACTGGAAGGCAGAACTCTCGTTAGAGACAAATTGCTCCCATAAATAAAACAAATCCCTGAGACCCTGCAAGGTCCCACAGAGGGATTTTCCTTGGGAATGGTCAAAGCACTGGACAAGAAAAGCCAATATTGGGTTATTTTGTCAGGATTTCACACAGCAGCTTCTTGAAAAAGCAGGGAGAAATTGCAGTGGCACAGGCATAAACAGGGAATGGGTTTATCTGAGGAGAAAGGGGGGGTGTGAAATATAAATCCTGAGCTGCTCCTCAACCCTTACACCTGTTTGGAGACCCAGAATTACACGGCTGAGATGTCCAGCTTTGTGCTGCAATCTACAGAGGGGTTTGGAAAATTGGGGTGAATTCAGCAAGACAGCCAGAAATGAGTGGTAGGCTTGGAAAAAACCTCCTTCAGCACGAGATTCTAAATCCTCATTCTATTTATGCCACTGCAAAAGAGTGAGCAGCTTATCCTGTGTACATAACTCCTGAGGAAGCAAATAGTAGCAAAGAGAGTTTTAAAATCCAAATTTTAAAAAGTTTAAAGTATCTGAAGGAAGAGCAGCTGGGCATGAAATCCCAGAGTGGCAAAATGGAGGAGTCAGCATTAATTCCATTATTTATGCAGAGAAGGTTTTCTGTGCTGAGGGAAGGGGAGGCACCTTCGTTTTCTGGGTGCCCCAATCAAGCCTGAATGGCTTAATTAAATAAATTAATTAATTTGACACAAGTGAGGGAAAGCTGGCACCCCCTTCAAGCAGGTTTTCCTATCCCAGCAGGTGTTTTAAAACTTTTAATGGATCTCTGTCCACTGCAGCCTGCTGGAGTGAGCACTGCCATCACCCCAGGGGAATGGGAACCTATTTTCTGTCTCATTTGCAGGAATGCACACCCAGGAGGTGTTTTCTTCTGCCAGAACCCATCAGCCCCACCTGAACACCCAGCATTTGCTCTCTGCCCGCTCCAAGCAGCACATGAAGATGTTTTTCAGTCTGGCCTGGCCTCATTAAGCTGCCTGGTACTGGGGGGGGAGAAGCAAACCCGACAGGAATTTGTGTGTTCTGTGTACAAAACACGTGGGCTGGGTAAGGGGATGCACGAGCAAATAGCAAATAATAACCAAATAAAAAAAATTACAAAAACATTCCCACCTGTACAAGTTTGCAAAGCGAGCCTTGTGTCCCAATTACTCCAAGGAAAGAGGAATACTGCAAAAATCATCAGAGCTTTGCCCTCCTGGTTATTAACATTCCTTGCTAAAATGTGAGCAGGATCATGTTAAAACTATTACATTAATATTCCCCAGAGACTCGGGCTATAATTTTAGCTTCTCTTTCTCACTCTCCCTCGTTGTGCCCTGTGAGTCAACATCGGAGGATGGCTGGCAATCAGCTCCTACAATTATCCCTCTCCCTGGATTGGAATTGTTAACCGTGCCTTCCACTAATAGAACTGCAAATGAAAAGGATCCTTTTCACTGGTATTTACTGGCTGATCGCTCTGCTGGTGCCTCTGGAGCTCCAGGCAGAGCAGAGGGCAAAGAGGACAAGTTGGATTTCCTCTGCTCCTCTGAGGGTGGGAGTGGAGGGGAGCAAAGAGCACAGGGCCACACACGATGGACAGGGGAACCAGAGGGTTCAGGGAGATCCAAATGGGACACAGAGGTTCTCCAGTCTGGGAAATTCTTGGAATTCACAGAATGGTTTGGGTTGGAAGGGCCACCCCTGCCATGGCAGGGACACCTCCCACTGTCCCAGGCTGCTCCAGCCTGGCCTTGGCACTGCCAGGGATCCAGGGGCAGCCACAGCTGCTCTGGGAATTCCATCCCAGCCCCTCACACCCTCCCAGGAAGGAATTCCTTCCCAATATCCCACCCAACCCTGCCCTCTGGCAGTGGGAAGCCATTCCCTGTCCCTCCATCCCGTGTCCCAGCCCCTCTCCCTGGATCTGGGAATTGTGCAGCCCGTGGAAGTTCTGTCCCACAGCCCTGAGCTGCCCATTCCCTGCCATTGGCCACGGGCTGGGAAATGCTACAGAAACTCAAGGTGCTAAAATATGGCATAATGCAAGTTTCAAAGCCTGGCTGTCCCTTTATTTATCCTGACTCCTGAAGAAAAAACTGAATGTCGTGAGATTGATCCTCACACTGATTTGTCAGACAATGCCCTTTTCTGACCCAGAGATGAGGCAACTGAGAGGTGTTTTAAAAACTTTTATTCCATTTTCAGCCTCATGTGAAGGGTGAGACAATACAGATGTTATAATTCATGCCATCACAATCAGAAGCCAAACATTTCCTAATTACAATACACTATAAGCGTTTCTTGGCCTATGAGCTTTTGCTGTAAATGCCTTAAAGCCAATAATATAAAATTACCCCTCGTAGGTCCTACTACAAAGCATCTTCCATAGTTCTATTTCTCTAAAGTATCCAGTCTTTTTTACAAGACCATCTTTTTAAACTTGTTTCTAGCTCTATTTCTCTCTCCACAATGTCTGCCCATTCCCTGGCATTTCTAAGTCAGCATTTCTTGTCTCAAAGTTTGCACACAGGTGCAGACTGTGTGGGCCTCCTGTCAACTCTCTACAAATCCATTTCCCACACGAAACCACAGACATCACACCATATATGGAACTTGATCCCAGACCTAGAAATTCCAGGTGTGACCATTCCAGGGATTTTCTAACTTGGGAAATGTCCTTGTGCTCCATAGCCAAACAAACACATCCTGGAGCTACCTGAGCTCCCAGGGGGAAGTTGGCTCCTGGATCTGATCAACTTTGTCTGCTCTTCCAAACCTTTTTATTCAGAATTATTCCTCTTCCTAGAAACCCCTGCTCCTCCCTGTGTTTCCCTACATTTAAGCAAATCGAAATCTGAACCCAAAATGCTTTTCATTCTCATCCAAACTTTCAGCAGAGGAAAAATCATTTCCTTTTCCCCCACCTCATTTCATTTTCTGCTAGGCTGTCATCAGCATTCCACATGCTAAACTCCTTTGAAAATCCAGGGTGGAATTATAAGATTTAAAACACGCAAGTCCCCTTTGCTTTCAGTGGTTGTTATCCAGTAGATACTTTTCTCTTTGGAAAATCCAGTGCATAATGGCTCAAAATTATCTTCCCTTGCCGCTGTTTGGCTCTTTAATGCTCAGCTCTTTCAATCCCTCTGCCTGCTCCCTGAAAAATTCCATCTATTTTGGATTATTCTCCCCTGAATCTTTCAGTTCCTACACCAGAGCGTAGATGGAATTTTGTATCCAGAAAAAGGAGCTGGTATTTCCCAGATTTTCTCATTATTCCAGAAAGGAACAACTCATTCTTCTATCCCTTGGATGAATCTCCAGAGCCCAGCTCCAACCACAGGAGCTGAGCATGAACCTCCTGAATTAGGGCCAAAAGAAACAGAAACAAGACAAATTCCCACTGGGAATTTCTGCCATGGTTTGAGCTGAAAAATTTGGATTACAGCCTGAAAATGGTGTAAAATTCAGAGATACCTCATTAATGTCCACATGTAATGAATAAATAAATGAGCACCCTTGGAAGGGACACCCAGGACAGGGTGGGGTCCTTCACAGCAGCCACAGGGGTCAAATCCCATCCCAGAAAACTCCCTGAGGGAATTTAACCCAGAAAATGACTTTGGGGGGTGACCCAGCACATCTGGATTCAAGAATGACACAGCACATCTGGATGAGGGCAGAGCTGGCACATCTGGCTCAGGGCTGACAGCACATCTGGCTAAGGGATGAGACAGCACATCTGGCTTTAGGCTTGACCCATCACATCTGGATTAGGCCTGACACAACACATCTGGCTTAGGATGACCCAGCACATCTGGCTCCAGGGACCTCCTCTCCCTTTGCTCTCTCCTGGCCCAGAAACCCAAACGGAGCCAATTCCCAGCCCAGCTGCAGCCCCACAGCCCAAACCCATTTAATCAGGGTTTATGTCCAGGCTCTTACTCTGAAATTCATTGAACAAAGACACAAATTGAGGAAAAATGTGGAATTTTTAACACTTAAAGAGTCTCTGATGGGACAATTCAGGAACAGATGCTCAGGAAGGTAAAATCCTCCCGAGTTCTTTTCCTGCTCATGGCAGAACTTGGGAAGGGAAGGGAAGGAAAGGGAAGGGAAGGGAAGGGAAGGGAAGGGAATCTTTCAGCCACCAGGAGCACCTGGTGATCCAGAGCTTCCCAGGAATGCTCTGGGCCACCATTCCATGCTCTGCAGCATAATGCACACATCAAACCTCCTGAGACAGGGAAGAAAACGTTCCCTTTTCTATGTCAAAATTTGTATTTATCCTGCTCTTTTAGGAAGGAGAGGCAAATCCTTCAGACCTGGTGATATTTACGGCAGGAATTTTGTTGGAGTCAGAATTTTAACATCTTTCCTTGAGGGTTTTCAGGGAGAAGAGGGCAGGCAGTGACCCATGACTCTGAAAATAAACAGAAATTATGACAATTTTACACTTCAGGTGCCACACAAAGGAACCTGGGGGCTGTAGCACCATTTCTGAACAGGAAAATGGGAATTGCAATGAACTGAGCAGCACTGATGGGCTGGAGATAGAACTGAGTTTTCCAAGGCTGGGTTTTCCAATTCCTGCTCCAGTCAGACACAGCCTCAGAGCAAATCAAGTTGTTTTCCCTGGAAAATGGGTTATTATTTTTCCATCATCTCCCAGGTGCTCAAACACTCCAATTCTTGATGTTATGGAGATATTTGCATTCCATCCCAATCCCATCTGGCTGCGATTTCCCCGCTCCCTCACCTGTGCAGGGTCTGTCTCCCATGGAAACATTGCTCAGAAGATCATGGAAACGACTCCCCAGACTCCCTGGGCTCCAATAACTCCAGGCAGGAGCAAAAAAGAGTTGCCTGAGGATATGAAAGTCCTACAAATGCAAAATCCTCCCTCCTTTTCCAGCCCCTCCAAGGACACCTCCCCTGTCCCAGGTCAGTGATAGGATCACAAGGTGGCCTCGGAAAATTGGGGTTTCCTGTTGTGGTTTGTGCTGTAAAAGCCCTAAAACTGCCTTGACTTGCACTAAAACCCAGTTCAAGGGCTGTTTATTTATTTTATTCACCATCCTCACTCAAGATACAGCTCCCCAAACTAATTTTGCTCATTTTCCTTAATTTGCTACATCTTGCTCCCCAAATTCATATTTTTAGCATTAAAATAATATTAATTATAATCAAGTATTACTCTGAAATTAGCATTTTTACCATTTTTATGAATGTTATTTCTCTATTATCTCTGTATGTCGGTCAGGGCAACTATTCCAGCTCACCTGTTACACCCAAATCCTGCCCAAATCCTGACTTTCCTGCCCAAATCCTTCCTGCAGGTCCACCCTGAGCCTCCTGTGCCATTTCTCTGCTCTGTGCCACGGCTGCAGCTCCCTCCCAGAAGGATGGAGCCTCTCCCAGTGTGACCCAGTGACGCCGTGCCACCCTCCCCAGGCAGACACATCCAGCAGCCACTGGGTCTGGAACATCCCTTTTCCCCCCATTTCTCAGGATAACCCCCAGGACAGGATCCCCTGATTCATTTCCAGGAAAATCCCATCACACCTCGCTCAGTTTCATCACCCAAAACCCACTGGGCTTGCTCAGGATCTCAGAACAGCCCTAAAATTCAACATTACCCTAAATCCTGCCTTGAAGTGGAGCAACTTCCCTCAGCTGCTCCCTAAAAACTCAGGATTCCCCTAAGAAATCTTTGCTTTTCAAAAGACTCCCTGAAACTTTTCTGTGTGAAAAGCACTTTGAACTCCCCAGCTGGAAGGTCCTGGGAGGATTTATGCCATCCCTGTCTCCCTGCAGAAGCTGATTAGGTGACATTAATACCTTGCAAAGAATCTTCCCCCCCAAAAGCTTCTCTGTGCTGCCAGAAAGTGCCAACGTCAAGCATTTCATTTTCCCACTAATAACATTTCCCTATTATGGCTTCAAAAAAGAAATCCCAATCTGTTTAGCACTTGCTGCATTTCAGGCCTCCCATCACTCCTCTGCTTCTCATGTGTGAAGAGGGAAAGGGGGGGAAAAAAAATTCCACAGAGTCACCTTGAGAATGTGTTTGAAATTTGGGAGAGTGCAAATTAAAGTGAGGGATGGGAGGGGCTGTGAAAGTGCCACGTTTCTAGGGTGTCCATCCAATCAATCAGCAATCAAGGGAGATTAAATTATCGCTGGGAGAAGGGGCTTTGTTCTGTTTATCTTCCCAAGGATCCTGCTCTTAAACTTCCCCAGAGGGCTGTACCTGCCTGGAGCTGTGCTGGTGTCTCATCAGGGAGGGCTGAGCAATAATCAGAATTTCCCAGTGGAGAATTGTGCTGTTGGGAGATTTACAGCAGCCCAGATGGCCGAGAATGCCACAAAGATTCCAGCACTTGACAGCGCTGCAGAGGAAATTTAAGCTTTCCCTCAGTGACCTGACACAGGTGACAGGGATTATCAGGATAATTATCAGGATAATTACTGGGATCTTGGGCATGTTCTGCAAACCCCCTGTGAAAGCCCTCAGGGCTCTGCGTGAGCCACCTCAGGGACAGGGACTCCTCTTGTGGCAAAGAGGGTGACATTCCCAAGGAATGTTTGTTTTTGAGGCATAGGTCAGAGCTCAGGGCCTGTGGAGATGGTTGGGATGGTGAGGTGTCCTGGATTGTAAGACAAGTGAGTATTTTGATTGTAAAATAAGTGTGTATTCTGATTGTAAAATAAGTGTGTGTTCTATCACCATCTGTCAGAGCTGGGGCAGTTCTCTGCTGTTCATTGGGCAGTTTTTCTTTATCTCTTCCACACCCAATCCTCCCTCCAGGAGATCTCTGCTGTTCATGGACCATTAATTATTAATTATCTTCTGTTCATGGCCACTGAGTGTCCCTGCATGGCTGATAAAATTCCATCATCCCATTAGGAGATGCTCCGCCCAGGGGGAGGAGCCAAGCATTCCTACCTGGATACAATCTGAGGTTTAGAACACCACAGCAGCCTTTGCCCACTGCATTCCCAGAGGAGCAGCTTTCTTCTGCCCTGCATTCCCAGAGGGAGAGCAGGCCCATCTCCAGCAGCCCTGGAGCTTCAGAGGAAAACTCCCCCCTTGTCCAGGATCCCTGCTCCAGCAGAACCACAGCTGGCACTGCAGGAGGGCTGCAAGTTTTGCCCAAATAGAGAATGAGAGACTTGGAGAGAGGAGGATCATTCCAATCCTCTGCTGTGGTTCATTAACACGTGGCTGGGACAACTAAAGGTGCCCCTCTGAGTAATGAGAAATGAGAAGGGTAAATCTATGAAAAACTGCTTTTCTCGTAGTTTGAGTTTCCTGGCTGGCTGCAATTCTAAATCCTCCTGAGCAGGGACTCTCCAGTTGTGTCCAGGATATAATTTCAGGAGTTCTTGTTCTCTGGAGGCTTTAATTGTCCAAAAAATAACAACAAAACCAGATGAATGAGGAAATTTAACCCTCAAAACAGCCTGAAATAATAAAGCAGCTGCTGAGGTGGATTAGCACCATCCAAACAGCTGCCAACAGGATCCTGCCGCGCTAAGAGAGGCACTCAGGATAATCCCAGTTTCCTTGGAAAAAACCATCCAGAGATGAAAAAAATACTTTGAGGTAAAAAGAATTAACATGAGAAAAGGCTTCAGGATTGAATTGTGCCACTTGATGCCACGTTAATTAGGGGACCCTTGGACAAGTTCTGTGGTCTTTTGATTTGATTTCAGGGACAACACGACACAAAAAGAACTCCAGTTGTTCCTTTTTCTCCTGATTTTTACTTTAAATGTTCATTTTCAGCTGCTCCAGCATTGAGCTGGTTCATTTCCAGCTTCCCCTCTCTGGGCATTATCTGCTTTCTTTTTTCTGCAATTGCCATAAAAAATATGTGAGTCAGAAAAAAATAAAAATGGCGACATTTTATATCAGCCTCCAGAACAAAATAATTATAGCATCCCCTGCTGAGTGATGGGCTCACACTGAAGCCTGGAGGTTTAATCCCATCTATTTCCAGGAGTTCCCAACAACAGGTGCTGCTGTGTCCACCTTCAGCATCCCAGGGGTTCCAGCTCTTCCCATGGCCTGGAAGGACTGGTGGCCATCAGGGTATAGTGAATACATCAAAATTTTAATGCTGCAGCTCATCTAACTACAGGAGTCCGTGAGGAAAAGCAGGAGAAGCTGCTCCCCAGCACCAGGAAAACCTCTGGGATTTGGTCCCTGAATAATGATTGCTTTTGTTTTTCACACAAACCCAGAAAGAAACAGGTGCAGGGTAATAATTTATAGAATTATGGGATCTTGCAGTGGTTTGGGTGGGGAGGGACCTCAAAGCCCATCCAGTGCCACCCTTGCCATGGCAGGGACACCTCCCACTGTCCCAGGGGGCTCCAACCTGGCCTTGGGCACTTCCAGGGATCCAGGGGCAGCCCCAGCTGCTCTGGGAATTCCATCCCAGCCCCTCCCCACCCTGAGGTGAGAATTTCTTCCCCAAAAAAAGGGACAGGAGCTCTGCAGCTCCCAGTGTCCCCTCCCAAAGCAGGATGTGGAGTGAGGAACATCCCCAGTTCCAGCAGGAGCTGCAGCAGGTCCAGCAAGCACAGAAATCCCACATTTCCCTGCCCTGAGTCTGGATGAAACGAGCCCCAGGGCCCAGGCCAGGCTCTCCTCAGGCCCCTTCATCCCTGCACAGCCCTTGTTAAAGAGGGGAGACATTCCAAACCTCCCATCCCTTTTTGCTTCCTCCTTCACTCTCTATCCTTCCCCATCCCAGCCTCACATTCCCAGCAGGAGCACAAACACCCCTGGGAGCTTCCCAGGGGAGACACATCTACCACCAGCTCCTGCAGAGCCTCTGCCTCCTGCCCCAACTCCTTTTTAAGGCTGAAAAGAGGATTGCTGGAACTTTAACCCCCTTAAACCATCCCGACTTTTCTGGGCTCTTTCCCACTTGTCAGCATCACATTCCCCCTGCACGTTCCCTGTCTGAACAGGGAATTTTCAACAACATGAATAAACCAGGTTTTTGTGCAAGTTTTATGCATATCTGAGTTTTCTCCCCCACCCCGAAAAGCCTTCATTCTTCTCCTGAAAGCTCTGCCAAACTTAGGTGCTATTTCTGGTGAGCAATTAGCAAAAGAATCAGTCCCAAAAATACTGCCGTTACCAGGCAGCAGGCTTTGGGAGAGGGGAAAAAACCAAGGGAAAGAAAGAAAATTAAAAAAAAGGAACACATGGTGGAGCCCAATGGCATCTGATATTCCTGGGGAGCTTGAGCAGGGTTTCACATCATCCCAGGCTGGGCTTTAATTGGAGAATCCTCTTTAATTGGGGGCTCTTTTCCCTCTGTACCATGATCCCGTCTCGCGGTGCCCTCAGCTGTCTCACTCCAGTCCCTGGTACATCCAAGCACCTGCAGCTGCCACCAGCTGAGCCCTGGGGTGATGGAATGGCTCCTCCTAAAGTTCAGCTGCCTGTCTGAGCCTCTCTCATGAGAGGGGAGGGAATTCTCTCCCAGCTCCGAGGCAGAAGGACAGCCCGTCACTGTCACTGTCACAGCACTTCATGGGCAAAATCACCATTAATATCCCCACTTCAAAAGGGTTTCTGAAGGAACACAATCACCCACACGAGGTCAGGGGTTCAGACCCCTGGATCCCTGAGGAGAAGGATTTCTGAAGGAATATCATCACCCAGGTGGGATCAGGGGCTCAGACACCCCAGATCCCTGAGGAGAAGGATTTCTGAAGGAATATCATCACCCACATAAGGTCAGGGGCTCAGACACCCTGGATCCCTGAGGAGAAGGATTTCTGAAGGAATATCATCACCAGGTGGGATCAGGGGTTCAGGTCACCCCAGGTCCTTGAGGAGAAGGATTTCTGAAGGAATATCATCACCCACATAAGGTCAGGGGTTCAGACACCCTGGATCCCTGAGGAGAAGGATTTCTGAAGGAACAGAATCACCCAGGTGGAGTCAGGGGCTCAGACACCCCAGATCCCTGAGGAGAAGGATTTCTGAAGGAATATCATCACCCAGGTGGGGTCAAGGGTTCAGACACCCCAGATCCCTGAGGAGAAGGATTTCTGAAGGAATATCATCACCCAGGTGGGATCAGGGGCTCAGACACCCCAGATCCCTGAGGAGAAGGATTTCTGAAGGAATATCATCACCAGGTGGGATCAGGGGCTCAGACACCCCAGATCCCTGAGGAGAAGGATTTCTGAAGGAATATCATCACCCAGGTGGGATCAGGGGCTCAGACACCCCAGATCCCTGAGGAGAAGGATTTCTGAAGGAATATCATCACCCAGGTGGGATCAGGGGCTCAGACACCCCAGATCCCTGAGGAGAAGGATTTCTGAAGGAATATCATCACCCAGGTGGGATCAGGGGCTCAGACACCCCAGATCCCTGAGGAGAAGGATTTCTGAAGGAATATCATCACCCAGGTGGGATCAGGGGCTCAGACACCCCAGATCCCTGAGGAGAAGGATTTCTGAAGGAATATCATCACCCAGGTGGGATCAGGGGCTCAGACACCCCAGATCCCTGAGGAGAAGGATTTCTGAAGGAATATCATCACCCAGGTGGGATCAGGGGCTCAGACACCCCAGATCCCTGAGGAGAAGGATTTCTGAAGGAATATCATCACCAGGTGGGATCAGGGGCTCAGACACCCCAGATCCCTGAGGAGAAGGATTTCTGAAGGAATATCATCACCCAGGTGGGGTCAGGGGCTCAGACACCCCAGATCCCTGAGGAGAAGGATTTCTGAAGGAACAGAATCACCCACACGAGGTCAGGGGTTCAGACACCCTGGATCCCTGAGGAGAAGGGTTTCTGAAGGAATATCATCATCCAGGTGGGATCAGGGGCTCAGACACCCCAGATCCCTGAATTCCATCCCCCATCCATCCTGAGCAGGAGGGATGGCACTTGGAACACTGCTCTGGCTGTGTCCAGCCCTGATCCAGGGAGCACTGTCAGAGCTGGCAATAAACCTGTCCCCAGCTCCCCTGGAGAACCAGGAGCCCCTGGGAGCTGGAGAGGGGAGGGGGAAGGAGGTGAGAGGTGTAGGATGCAGGAATGCCAGAGCAGCCCTCCCCTGACAGCTCGGGGTCACTGCTCTGCCTGAGGCCACACCAGGCAAAAATCCCTTTCCAGTGGCACCAGTGCCCCTTTCCAGTGGCATTCTGGCAATCAGGGATGGCATGGAGCTCAGCCTGGATCCTGCCTCAGTTGTGCCACAGATAGCTGCTTCCATCTCCTTCACTTTACATCCTTTCAACACCCAAAAAACTCTTCAAATTCTCTTTGCCTTCTCTGACAGTGACCTAGTTAATTATTGCAAACGGGGCCCGGAGTCTGGCAGAGCCTCCCACATTCACAGCCAGCCCCACAGCATCCAGACACCTCAGGAAGGAGTTTAAGCAGCCCCAGCCCCTCCAGAGCATCTTCTGGGCTCAGAGGGGTTGGATTGCACTCTCAGTACCTGGATAAATGATTATGGAGCTGGAAAGGGAGGATAAATTGATAAATAAAGGATATAAATCAACTTATTGCAAGTAAACTCATACAGTGGCACTGCATAATACCAGAGTTATTCTGTAGGAAGTTCTAAAAACATCATGATGCAGAGAGAATTCACTGGAGATATATCAGACATAGAGATAATACAGAGATAATTTGTGTAGGACGACTCTTAGCTCCACAATGGGAAATATTAAAGTGGGGAATTCTGCCATGACCTCTTGGTCTCAGCAGTGAACCAGGCTTGGGAAGGGAAGGAATTAACCTTGGTCATTTTTAGGGATTTTTTAAAAGGATTAATTCCTTGAGAGTGGGTTCAAAAGCCATCAGTGCTTAATTCAGGGGATGGAACTTGTGACAGGGAGCAGGGAATGGCAGAGGGAAGTTCATCAGGATTGTCACCTGGCCACAGAATCCACAAGAAATGGGGCAAGTGAGGAGGCCCTGGCTTTGCAAAGGAGGCTCCTGGGCAGCTGCAGGTGCTGCTTCCTTCTTGACATGAACATCAGGAGGTGACTTTTCCTGGCCTGAGGATCTGATCAGATCCATCCACGGGATCAGAGCTTGGAGTGCCCCAGGGATCTCATCCCAGCACTGCCACACGGCTCGGAGTGCCCAGCAAACATTTCAGTGCAGGTCCTCTTCCTGCCACCTGCCTTGTCACTGTCACCTGCCTCGAATGCTCCTCAGGGTCAACCAAATCAATCAAGGGTGAAGGATGGAACACCAGGATAATGCCAGTTAGCCAAGCAAGATATTAAATCACCAAGGATTAATTGATATTAAATCATCAATCATTAAAGCTGAGACAAGGAATGATGGAGAGTGGGGCCTACAAGAACCTCATGGGGGAAAAAGTGACATGGGATGGTGGGATATGATCCAGGATAAATAATCCTGCACAGAACAGGGGAGAGGAACAAAGAACTTCCTTGGATCAGGCCATAACTTTCCCTGGACAATAAAAGGGAGCAGGAAACTGTTTTTAATCTGTTATGACATCCAAACAGACACTGCAGGAATTTCAGTGATGTCCCAGGGGGTGGACTCCTTTGTGCTCTTCCACACCCCAAATCCTGGTGCCCCTGGCTCTGTCCCATGGCAGGTTTGTGTTGCAGCCACAGCTCAAAAAACAATTTTATGGTTTTATATTGAAATGCAGAGTGAGCTGACACAGAGAAATATTCCCAGGACAAACAGAGCCTCTTCTAACCAGCTTCTTGCAGAAATTTGGGGTTAAAGTCTTGGGTTTTCTGTCTGGTTGGGAGCATGAAGTGTTTCCAGCACATGAATTCAGGAAAAACAAGATTGTGCCTCCATGAAGCGTTTCCAGCACACAAATTCAGGAAAAACTGGATTGTGCCTCCATATCTGCCCAGAGCTTGAGACTGGATCCTCCTCTGGGAACTCCGAGTGCTGTGGTCTGAATGAATATCAGGAGAGAGATCCCTGCACATTTCCAACTGCTGTGTGCTGCTGCTCTTGTCCTTTGGCTTATCCTGGCATTTCCCAGGTTGGAATTTATCCATAGTTAGCATGATTGGCAGCTGGTTAACACCACATTTAATCACAGGTTTCAACCGCAGGGAATTCAGGAGGGTTTCCAAAGAACTGCACCAGCAGAGAACACCCAGAGATCTCCAGAACCCGGTGGAAAAGATGCCCAGAACTCCCTTTTGGGGCTACCAGAAGAGATCCCAGCCAGCCTTAACCTCCAGGACTGAACCCCTTCAGATCTTCCTCACGTTTCCAGCCATTCATCCAGAGGAATTGTTCCCAAACTTGGGAGCTCAGTAGAAATGAGAGCCACAGAGACTTCTCCAACACCATCAGGTGGAATGGGCTCGGCCAAGGAGCTGCACGTGGACTGCAGAGATTTTTCATCCACGAAAAGCAGAGGGTGGGGAGAGGCAGAGCCTGGGATCCACCAGGCAGTGTAATTTTAGTTGTTTTGCTGGAGAAGGGGGGCTGGGGGGAAATAGAATTAATTTTAAGGCTGGTATTTTAGGCTGCGTTGCTGCGCATGAATCTGAGTGCAGCCCTCTAAAAATAAGCTGGTGCAGAAGAAATGAAAAGAACAAAAAGCGAGGTTGGAGGTGTGCTGGAGTGACTAATGCTCTATAATAAGTGAGCAGTTCAGTGCTTGCCCTCAGAGTATGTTGGGATGGTATTTTTGAGAGGCCAAAACCAGTTATTCCTTTGGGGCTCAAAACTGGGCTTTGTTCAGGTGTTTTACTTTATTTTTGTTGCCAGTGTCACGCTGAGTACAAATTATTGTTGTATTATCCCATATCCATCCAGGAGTCCTGACTCAGAGCCCTGCAAACATTTATTTCATGAATAAAATCGACACCCCTGGAGTCTGGGTGCACTGGAAGGTTCTTCAGTGGGAGGTGCTCCTGCCCAGGGCAGGGACTGGATGGGATTCAAGGTCCCTCCAACCCAAACCCCTCTGGAGTTCCGTGGTTCCATTCTACACCACTCCATCCCAGCTGTACATTTTGAAGAACTCCAGGCACACCCATCAGGAGGAACTTCAGGCTTTCCATCCCCAGCTGAGTGATTGATAAAAATCTGTATTTCCAGGGGATGTGTGAGTTCCTCTTCTGGCAGTGACATTTAGTGTGATATAAACTGCCTGGATTTCCCCGGAGTGGACTCTTGCCCAAAAAATCCAGGAGAGGACTGGCTTTGAGCTCTTGGATTGTGACTTTAAGGGTTCTCAGAGTAGAGAAAATGAGTGTGAACACCAGAGAGAAGCCCAGGAGCTCTGGAGCAGTGCAAGTGTGAATCCCAAAGCACAGGTATCATTAATAACGGAGGTAACTCCAACACTACTCAACATTTCCAACCAGTCTCAGACCACTTGTATCTCCTCCCTGACTTTCCTAGAATCCACAGTAAATTTTCCAATGCAGTTTCAAAGTACAGCAATTTTCCCCAGTTCTCTGGGATGAAGTTGGCAATTCTCCTTCTCCTTCCACACCAGGCACGTTGCTGCTGATGCTCCTGAAGAATTTGTGATGCTACAGATGTACAAATGTGCAAGGGGACAAACCCAGCCATGATATAACCACAGCAAACCCAGATTCCTGTGGTTGTTGTTGCTTTGTTGTTATTATAATTATTTATATGCTAATTGTTGTTTTCATGCTTTCTCTTCACACCTTATCCCAAGTGCTTCTGCAAACCACAGTTGAAAAACCACACCCAGCACAAAACACACCTGAAGTGGGTTAGAAATGGGTTTGGGTTAAAATTTACTGGGTTTTATTCTTCTGTGAGACATCCTGACTTCCCAGACTTCAGCCTTGGTCACTCAGTTTATGTCTTTGAATTTTAGATTTTGCATCCCCACCAAAAATCCAGACTTCTTTGAATACTAACCCCGAATATCCTCCTTAACCACACAGCTGTCCTTTGAAAATACATTTATTTATTTTACATTTATTTTGGTGCTCTGGATCCCGAAGCCATCTCGGAGTCATAAGCTCCAAGGAATGACTTTATGTTACATAAGCTGAAAAAAACCCCACAGAAAGCTTTTGTTTTAAATGTTTCCTGTCAGCTCCTCGAAAGGTCCCATTATTCTTTGGGCTTTGATGTGAAATTTGAGTTCTCTGGGATGCTTTTCCTGCCCTCCTTGACGAGCAGGGAGTTGTCCTTAATCCAGAGCATCCCAACTTGCCTGTCAGCCCGGGAGCTGACGTTCAGTTCGTATGAGACCTGACAAATTCCCATTTTTAAAGCAAATCAGAGCATGCAAAGCCTTTATGGAGCTGTCTGGACTTTATACCCCCTCAGTGTTGTTGTCTAAATGATTGAACACAATTAGCAGATGGAATTTGTTAAATATTCCACAGGCCAGGAGCGGGAGCTGTTCCTGGTGCTGACGAAGGTACAGCAAAGCCTCATCTTTAATTTATTGCTGACTGGGAATGGCTTTGTGTGCTGGACTGGAAACGAGCAAATTCCCTCATTCCAAATCCATGCCTGAGCTCCAGTCACACAGAACAACTCCCTTTTTTTTTAAATTTTGGGCAGCCACAGCTGGTTTTACCCCCAGACCTTCCCCCTCCTGCTGTTCCTGTGTTCAGGGGGATGAGAAGGGATCATTGCCAGCCCTCCCTCAAGGGACAAATGGCTCCAGCACTGGTAGAACTGGGGACAAACTGGGGCAATGGAGTGGAAAGAATTAGCTACAATAATCAGATTATTTCCCCCAGGCACTGCCTCTGTCTGAAGCCAGACACAACTTCGGTCTCCACCTAAAAAGCTCCAGGTAATTTATTTAAATAACTTAACAAAGGAAAGAAAAAAAATCCTCTTTGATGAAGGGTTTAGAAGAAGTCAAAAAGATTCCTGCAATCCCATTCCCTGATCATTCACAGGGAATTATCTCCTCGGCTTCTTTGGTGCCTCTGAGGAATCAGCAACAATTCCTGGGAGCTCAGGCTGTCCCTGTGCCACACCACGAGTGGCACAAAGCCCTGTGGGTCTGGAGTCCTTGTCACCCTGAGCTCCCTCAGGCCCCTGTGGGATGCCAGGGAAGCTGCCCTGGAGGGAATTTACACTTTAACAACTTCCAGTTGTCCCCAGGAAGGAATGGTTTATCCACAAACTGCACTTTAAACAGCTCCCACAGCAACCCTGCCCCTGCAATTTTGCATATTAAACATAGAATATGTCATGTACTATGTAGGATATATGCTGGAATATGTAAAATTTCATATATATGTGATATAAATAAAATTTCATATTTATAATATAGCTATTCCTGTATTTTATATATAAAATATATTGGCTAAATGCAAGTATTTGCTCCGCTGCCTTCTGTCCTATAAATGCAACCAGGTCAGGAATCTCCCTGGGCATTTTCCCTCTGGATAGCCCTGTTAGTGAATTCCAGGACACAGCTCCTTGTGAAACCTCAATCCCCTTCCATTTCCAGAGGCAAATTCAAAATGCACTTGGATTTGCTTCCCTCTGCACCCCTTCAAACTCTGATATGCTTGTATGGGATCTCCTTCAAATCGTTGTTTTGCCAAGGGCTGCATCACTCCAGCTGGAATTTCGAAGCTAAAAAAAGATTAAAACATCAAATGGAGGGTTCTGTGGGGATTTGTGTGTGGGGTCAGGAGCAGGGGAGGGCAGAAATCCTACAAGGAAACTTCTGGGAGCTTTTCCAGCCCGGGGTGCTTGGCTGGAGGAGCTGCTAATGCCAAACTTTCCCACCTGGAATGAACCTGCTGAGTGTGCTGGGAGTGCCCTCGGAGCTCCTGCAGCTGGAATCTGCTCCGAGGGTGCAGGAAGACTATGGCAAAAGGGAAAATAAGGGGAAAATCAAGGGGAAATCAAGGGAAATCAAGAGGAAATCAAGGGAAAATCAAGGGGGAATCAAGGGGAAATCAAGGGGAAATCAAAGGAAAATCAAGGGGAAATCGTGAAAAATTAAGGGAAAACCAAGGGAAAATCAAGGGAAAATTAAGGAAAAATCAAGGAAAAACCAAGGAAAATTAAGGGAAAACCAAGGGAAAATCAAGGGAAAATTAAGGAAAAATCAAGGAAAAACCAAGGAAAATTAAGGGAAAACCAAGGGAAAATCAAGGGAAAATTAAGGAAAAATCAAGGAAAAACCAAGGAAAATTAAGGGAAAACCAAGGGAAAATCAAGGGAAAACTTCACGTTTGGGAGTTCTGTTGATTGAAACGGCTTTGGGGATTTTATGGACCGTATTTAAACACATGAACTCTAAATTTTGGGATTATTCACCACTCTACTTTGGGCAGCTGGCACAGGGTGCCAGAGCAGCTCTGGCTGCTCTGGGGTCCCTGGAACTGTCCAAGGACAGACTGGACAGGGTTTGGAGAAACCTGGGATCATGGGAGTGCTCTGCCCATGGATGGAGGTGGAATTAAGTGATTTTTAGGTCCCTTCCAACCCAAACCATGCTGGAATGCCATGATTTTCCATGGTTTTCCATGATTTTCCATGGACTGCCCGCCTGCAGCTCAGCCTGGCCATGTTCCCACACCCCACACCCCAAATCTCCAGATCAGAGAGGAGTTCAGGGCCCCTCTGCTCTTCCCATCCCTTCCCAGCGCCGGGCTCTTTGTAACTTTAAACATTCATCTGGAACACGATGTTCTTGGAGGTTACAGCAGGGTTTGTGAAGGATGCCAGCCCAAATTCTCCCTGTAGGAAATTAATGGAGAACTTGTGTAAAATGAAACACCAGGGTTTTATCAAGCAGCATCTCCAGACTGGAAGGGGAGTGCTGACTCCAACACTTGTTGCCAATGTGCAGTGAAGTGGAGGAAGCTCTCTGAAGTGTGGCTTTCTTATCACATCCAAGGGTTTTTTCCGGTGAAACGATCATTAATTTCTAGATTTGCACAGTGAATAAACAGCAATAAAAAGGAACATGACATAGACAATTGCTTTTATACTTTTAAGAGAAAAATCAAATATTTGTGTGGATTCAGAGAGTAACTTCCACTAGGTATCAGAGGCACTCAGAAAGAGAATAAAAAAGGACTGAGTTTGTTTGATCCTGATTTTTTGACCCTGTTGCTCTCACAACCTTGGGAAATGCAAAATTCACCTGTTAATTCTGAGTTAATTGATGCCATCATTCCCTGAGGGATGTTCTGATGAATTGGGATGACTTGGGATATTCATATAAATTGAGATGTTCAGATGACTTGGGACATTCAGATGATTTGGGACGTTCAGATGATTTGGGATATTCAGATAAATTGGGATATTCAGATAAATTGGGATATCCAGATGAATTGGGATATTCAGATAAATTGTGATGTTCAGACAATTTGGGATGTTCAGATAATTTGGGATGTTCAGACGATTTGGGATGTTCAGATAAATTGGGATATTCAGATAAATTGTGATGTTCAGACAATTTGGGATGTTCAGATAATTTGGGATGTTCAGATGATTTGGGATGTTCANTGGGATATTCAGATAAATTGGGATATTCAGATAAATTGGGATATCCAGATGAATTGGGATATTCAGATAAATTGTGATGTTCAGACAATTTGGGATGTTCAGATAATTTGGGATGTTCAGACGATTTGGGATGTTCAGATAAATTGGGATATTCAGATAAATTGGGATATCCAGATGAATTGGGATGCTTTTCCCCCTCAACATCTTTAGAATCAGTCATTAGAAGGTACCAAAATAATGCCCTGACTTTTAAAAGTTGTCTTTAATAATCCCAAACAATATAACCAGGGAACAAATCCAACCCCTCATCCCACAAAATGAGTATTCCAAGGAACATGTGGATACCAGAAAGAAACCAGGCTAGATACAAAGCTGAGCCTAAATTATTGATTCTGAGTCAAATTCTTTGCAGCATTATGGGTTTTTTCTTGATGGGATTTTATTTTTCATAATTATTCTCTGTTCCAACATTGAAAATATTCAAAATTTCATGAGGTGTAAGCTCTTTAGGCTGCAAATGCTGTGCTCATTTTTTTTGAATAAATAAACATTCTTTCAAGAGAAAAAATATTGTATTATTAAATGCAAATTAAAAAATGGTATTTTTGGTCCTTTGTTTTGATTTCTGGGTGAGCAAGACCTGCTGAAAATGCAGCTCAGTGGGGGTTTGCTTTTCTCCTAAGAATCAGCATTACAGAGATGCACCAACACTCTGTGTGCCATCCAATTCCTCTTCCACAGAAAATTCCTGAGCTTTCCAGGCTCTGATTCTGGTTCTGGAGCCAGTTTGGTGTGGGACACTGGAGCAGCTGTACCTGGGCCACACTTGGTCACCTCCAGCCTGTCCTGAGCCACCACTGGCTGTGGGCAAGTCATGAATCAGCTGGAAAAATGCCTCTTTCCTTAAAAAAAACCATGGATGGGAGCCTCTCCCAAACTTCTGCTCAGTGACAGGGCTTCTCATCAATAAGAAAAATGCCTCTTTCCTTAAGTTTTATTATTGTCCCAAATAGTTTTATTATTATCCCAAATACTGTTATTATTGTAATACTATTATCATTTGGAGGTCACATTTGGTCACCTCCAGCCAATGGCCCTATCCTGAGACACCACTGGGTGTGGGCAAGTCATGAACCAGCTGGAAAAAAAAACCAGCTGGTTATTTCCTTAAAAAAAAACATGGATGGGACCCTCTCCCACATTTCTGCTTAGTGACAGGGCTTCTCATCAATACGAGATGCAAAAGTTCCAAATACTTTTATTATTTGAGGGTTATTCTCCTTCAGAACTGCTCCCATCTTTGGGACACTTCACTTCTGTCACAGACATATTTTATAAAAAATCCTTTTGCCAGGATCTTTTCTCCTGAGAAGCTGGGAAGCTTCAGCTTCTCCATGTTTTGTTGTTTTGGAATGTGATTTGGAGAATTGTTTACCCAGCATGTGAAATCGTTTTTACTTGGTGACCAATGACAGCCACCTGTGTCGAGGCTGTGAGCAGTCACAAGATTTTATCTATTCCATTCCTTTCCTTTCCAGCTTTCTGAGGGATCCTTTCTCTCTATTCCTTTTAG
>VYZP01038831.1:0-17799 GCA_013400635.1 Hypocryptadius cinnamomeus | reverse complement strand
AAAAAAAAAAAAAGCAGCTTGTATTCAAAGGAAACTGCATTTGTCACCCAGCAGCACTGGCTCAGGCAAAGCAGTGGAGCCCGGGAAGATGCTGGGGTGTGCAGGGAAGCCCTGGCCCAGGCAGAGCAGCAGCAGATGCTGACTCGGCTGCCGTGACCTGGGGGGCCGCTATCTTTCAGTGTATCCAACAGATTCCCCTCCCAAAGCGCACGTCCTAAGGCACAGCGGATGGACGGCCGAAGGTCCCGTAGCCGGGGGGTCCCGCAGCGGAGATGCCACGCAACGGGTCTCGCTACTGGGGCAGCTCCGTCCCTGCGCACCCGGCGGGGGCTGCTCTCTGCGACCCTCCTCGCAGATGAGGGACCCCTCAGCGCCGGCGCCTCCCATGACGCTGGGAATCCTCTGATGCCGGCGTCTCTCCCCCACCAGTATTCCCGCACAGCGGGAATGCCGTACGTGCCCACGGCGGCTTCCCCAGCCCCCGGCAGCCAGGACCTCCCGGTGCCCGCCGCCACTCCGCGCCCAGTCCCCCCGCGCCGCCCTGCTCACCTTGAAGCCCGGCGGGCCCCGTGCGTCCCCAGAGCCGAGGAGGAGGAGGAGGATACCCAGTAGGCAGCCGAGGGCCAGGAGCAGGAGCAGGGCGGCCAGGCGGCGGGCCATGGCGGAGCCGGGCAGGTGAGCGGCTCGGCAGCGGCGGCGGCGGCTCCTGCCGCTCCTCCTCCCCCGCCTCCTCCTCGCCCGCCTCTCCCGGCTGAGTCACCGCCGCCCCGGCCCACCCGGGCGGGACACCGGACTCCGTGGCACTGCGCGGGGCGGCCCGGGCTGCGAGTCCTGCGGCTGCCCCGGACCCGCACTCAGATCTTCCTCCGCCCCGGGACCAGACCGATCTACCTCCCCCAGGCACGGTTCTTTTGCCCAGGATCAGCCCCAGCACGGCCCCTCAGGTACCACCCCGGCCCCAGAATCAGCTTTGTCCCTCGAGCATCACCGTTACCGGGAGGGCTCAGCCCAGTCCTGTCCTTCCTCCCTGGGCACAGCCTGTGTCCTTGGGATCAGCCCCATCTACCCCTCCGGGCATGGTCCTTGACCCCAGGCTCAACCCCATCCTGCCCCCTCCCTGGGGCTTAGCCCTTAGATGGGTTCAGTGAGACGTGGGAACATCCTGAGATACAGAAAAGCTCCAAGAACCTCTCATCTACAATGATTAACAGCTGTGGCTGTGTTCCTGCTTTTAATCATCACAAGAGCTTCGTGACAGCCCTGAGGAGCCCCGATGTATATTGAGGCTGTTTTCAGTATGGTCACAAGTGAATAATGTGATGCATTTGCATAAGGAGCAGCGAGCCAAAGGAGGTTTGGTTCCTTCCTCTGAGAAGGACATTTGCAGCTTGCTTACACAGTGGGATACAACAGTGAACAAAATAATAAACAAGGAGAGAAGGCTGGAGGTCACAGCTCCTAGAGCAGCTGGGTTGCAGGGCTGCGGTCACAACCTCACACTGAGGGTGTGAGCTGAGGCTCCTCACGCCTGCCGCACTCTTCAATACTTTCTTGAAGCAAGGAGGTTTCCTGCTGCTCACAGCTGACCCATGCACAGCACACATTGCACCATTGCAACTTCTGCAGAGCTCCCTGCCCATCACTGTGGTATTGGGGTGCAGAGGTGCTCATGGAGCTAAGCCTTTGCCCAGAGCTTGCGGTGCAGGAGCCTCCAGCCCTGATGCGCCACTCCATTGCACAGGTTCTGCAGCTGGAGGTCCCACAGGGGATGAGCTCCAGTGCTGTCCCCACCTTCACCCTGGCAGTGCCCATCACTGTGGAGCAGGGCTTCTCTGCAGAACTGCTGTGTTCAATCTGTGAGTCTGTTTGCAGGGCTTTACCTCCTCACTTCAATTCATTAAGCACTTAACACTGGGAAATCCATGTTAATCTATTCCAAGGCATTCATATATTAATTTATGGGAAAAAATTGTTTGCTTTTGCTGCTGATTATGCCACAGGAAACCACAGTCCTGTCCCTGAGGCTCAGCACAGCATCATTTCCGCTGCCTTTCTGCCTTCCCAGGCTGACTTTTTTCAAGTTTCTATGGGAAAAATACCTGCCTATTACTGACTCTTCATGCTGCCCATCTCACCTTCTGAGGCAGTCATCTGTCATCCTGCACAGTGCAACTGCACCAGGGATTATCATAGAGAGATCTTTTCTGGATTGCACTTAATCCCTTTCTCAAACCTCCTGCTTCACCTTTAGATGGACAAGCAATGAGGTCTTCAAAGACTAAAAAGGACCAAAAAAATCTCTTTTCTGGATGGTGGAGAGCAGAAACAGGATTAGAGGAGCCCTGTGGGAGTAGGGATGGTCCCTTTGCTCCTCATCCTTCTTTTGGTTTTGGGGACTTTGGAGCAAATTCCTATCTGCCAGGTGGTCCTTGTTGTGATGAGACCCATCCTGGGAGATGTCAAGTGTCCTCCATACCTTGGTCTTGCACAGACTTGGCCATCCTACTATCCTATTCCCAGGCTGTCCATGGGTGGCTTTGAAAGGGGGGCTGGCATCCCTTCCCTCCCCAGGGTGGGTTGCTCCTCCTTTCATGGGGTCACTTTTGCCACCCTCTTTCCAGCCCCAAGGGGGTAGGAGCTGAGGTCTGAGGTCTGAGAGAGCCTGTGCCAAGCCCTGGTCAATCACTGGTGTCCCAGGATACTCAGCCTCCAGTGCAAACAGGAAAGCATCAAAAGCTTGGACATGCTGGGGTTGAAATACTCCCATTCCCAGGGGAATGTCAGCCAGGCAAACACATGTATAGCCAGAGAAATACCCTAATACCCTGTGACAGTACGTTCAGGCAGGGAGCACCCCAACACAGCTGTCTGAGCTCAGCCCAGCTAGGGTCAGGCACTGCCAGCTGCTGCCCCAATAAGGGGGGTGGGCAGGGTTGGGGGGGCTCATGTCAGTTTTCCTTTCCCATGTAGTCCTAGCAAGGCACCACAGGCTGGACAGCAGGGCACCAAGAGTGGCAGTGCCTCTGGTGTGTGGGCAGCCCCAGCCACTGACAGGGAACCCAGCCATGTCTGTGGGGAGGAGCAGATGTCTGCACTGAGGTGGCTGCCCCAGGTGGGCAGTGCCTGAGCTCCAGGCACAAGAAAGTTCAATGTGAAAAAGTAAATGAGGGGCAGAGAAGGCTTTCTTTGCCATGGAAGACGAAGCAGGCAACTTGCTCCAATGGCAGAAGGTGGGAGCAGCCTTGTTAGTCTGAGGAAACAGGGATGTGGATTTTGGGCACCATCAAAGAAAGGCAAGAACAGATGTCCCCTCTGCAGCACTTGGGTTGCGAAGCGTACAATCTGCCCAAATGAAAAGGTTCAATGAACAAGCAGCTGTGTGGGGACCCAGCCTGGCACAGCTGGGTTGCCCTGCCACACTACCACTCTGCTGCCTTTCTACATGCCATGCTGTCACCTCTCTGCCTGCCACCCTGCTTGCCATCTGTCTGCCTGCCAGCGTCTCACCTCTGTCACCTCTGTTGATCTCCACAGCGCTGCTCTCCATACATTCATCCTGCCTTGACCATTCCCAGGGACAGAGGCACACTGTGAATTTTTAGGGAACTGCTTTGATAGTGGGAGGGACAGATCCCCTCAGCATAACCAGATATGAAAATGGCATTGAAACCTGAAATAACCAGACAATCCACCAGGTGCAGGAGCAGGGTTTGCTGTGGGGCAGCAGTAAGTTCCCCACAATTTAATGCCAATTTTTCATTATTACAGCCTCTGTAACCACCGTGATGGGGCCACAGCAGCAAGGGACCAGGTTAACCTGCCTGATCTCACAGGAGAGATCTTTCAGGAGCTGAAACTCCTGAAACACCAACTCCCTGCTGTGCTGGTGTCTTTGGATCACTCCATACATGGATAAACACAGAGAGCTTAATCCCAGGTAAAGCTGGATGAGGATGTGTCACCAGCATGCCTGAGGCACCTGAAGACTCTTGTCTGTGTTTCTACATCCCCTGCAGCTGATGTGGACATGAGCTTCAGCTCAGTGACTCAGGGAGACATGGCCTTCCTCCAAGGAGAGGCACAGGCACAGACTCCCAGGAAAGACAGGGCATGCTGGCACCCATCCCAGCTGGGCAGAAAAGCTTGTCCCCACCATGAAGCAGGGGAAACAATCCCTGGGGGCAGAATGGAATGTGAGTACAAAGAAGAGGTGGAGAGTGCATTAGTCACCCAGCAGTGCAGGGGACCTCCACATCCCCAGACAAAGGAGATAGGTTTTCTAATCTATTTCTTCCAAAAAAAGGCTCGGAGGTGGGGCCACCTGGGTGAGGGCTGCAGGGTTGAATGAGGGATCAAAGGAGACACTGGAGCAGGAGAAATAACTTGCTGGCGGCTCTGAGAGGTGGAGTTTGCTGGTTGTGAGACTCAGGGCTTCTTTGTAAAACATGGATGAGCACATCTGGGAGCACTGGTGGGCGGCCCTGCAGCTCCATATGTAGTTGGGTAGTAACAGGAAGAACACAATGAACCTATAGACACTGTAACAGGCTGTGGTCCAAAGGGAGGGGTTAGGGACAGGGTTCCCTGCTCCCATCTGCGAGCTCCTCAGCCAACAGCAAGTGCAGGGGGCGATTCAATCCAGAAACATTCAACAGTTTTGGGATTGGTCCAGTGCACGCCAGCCCTGAGCAATGCACAAACAATCCCACAACATACTCCAGAGCTGCTCCAGCACAACATTGGTCTCAGCCTTGGCAAAAGCCCCGGGGGTCTTGACCTGTTCCTGAGGGAGCACTGGAAGCCAGTGGTGTTCCTCTGCAGAGGCACTGTCCCAGTTTAGGGCAAATCTGGGAGANTTCTTCTCCCCGACTTCACTCTCAGAACCAGTCTTGAAGGCACAGAATATAATATCCAGCATAAACAGAACAGATGGAACAGGGGAAACAAGCATCATAAAGTCACCCTAGGACAGGCACTCAGACCAAGAACCATCAGGGACAAAGACGGGCTGGCTGGAGGGAAGCCTGTAGCAGCCAGAAGGACAATTGGGACAGCATGAGGCTGCAAAGGTGTTCCCAGAAGGAGCACAGCCCCCATCTGCCTCTGAAGCACAGACCAAGGAATAAGGGCAGGGACTTGTTCCTTTGGTCTCAGGTTGGGCTGAGGCTGCTCACCTGTCCACAGTCTGTGGTCCATGGGAGAAATCCCCCAGCCCTGTTCTCAGTCCAGACCCCAATCCCACTCCCATTCCCAATCTCAGCTCTGCCTGGGACCTGCATTGGAGGCACAGCCAGAGGGAGGAGTGAGAACTTGCTTCCAGTCCTCAGGACTCTGTGACTCCAGTCAGGACCTAGACTGATGTACCCTGGGACTCAGCTGAGGCATTAGGTGTATTTTTTGACTGGTGCAGGCCAATGCAGGCCATTGTGCAAGCCCAGAGGTGCCTCTTCCTCAGGGACCTTCAGGCAGGGTTAGTCCTGCACCAACCAAAGGACTTGGTCTTCTAGGCTTCCCCAACTGCTGGGGCTGACTCCCCAGTATCTCGTTGCCTTGCATGGAAGAATCACAATACTTTGTGGGGTATCAGGAAATCTCCCATCTGCCTGTCCTGCTGTCGGGTCTATCCCTCATTCCAGCAGAGATGTGTGAACCCGGACCCAGAAAGATGCTTTTGCTCAGGGTGCATTTACCCACATCTCCACCTGCACGAAGTTGGAGTCAGACAGCACTGGAACGGAAGCAAGGTTCTGTCAGGAATTTCTGGGGGTGCCCACACCAGTCCCAGCACTGAGAAAGGCCACAGCACACACATGTGAGGCATTTTGGGGTGTTTTTGAGTCTATGGCCAGTGAAGTTGCAAATCCAATCAGTGTTTACACTGGTAGAGTAAAAAAATAAGGGAATGCAACAACCTTCCTCAGTCAGGAATGAGCTCCTGACTGAGTGCAGCTCCTGCTGAGCCTCTGTACCCTGTGAGTGGGAGCCCACTGATGTATTCCAGCCTCGGCTCCAAGCCCAGATCTTGTCCTCTTAGAGACATTGAAGGTCTGGAAGGATCTTGGTGTATCCAAGGCTATAATCCCCCTCCTGGCAAGGATCCTTGCCTGGAAGGAAAATCAAACCCAAGTACAAATCTCTATTCTTGCCTCACTTTCTCAACTCTTTTTTGTCTCCTGTTTTCCAGGACATTGTCTGTGTGATGCAAGCCCTGAGGGAGTCCATGGGCAGAGATCCCTGTTGTCCTGGCATTGAATCAGCCAGGAAGTAAGCAGCTTTTCCAGAAAAGCCCCATTGGTTTCTCCTGGTTGTTTTGCCTGGAGCTGTCTCCTGCCAGGACAGAGGGTCGGGAAGTGTTGAGACACAGGGCAGCCCCTCAGGCTGACAGCCATGTTCCCACAGCCCTGGCACGACAACTGACGAGCTCTCTCCCCAAGCTTGTAACATGAGCCTGTGGATGCTGGCACAGGACAGCACACCTGTCAGCAGAACATCTGTCCCCTACACTGCAGCCCCAGGGCAGAGGTGTCCTTGTCACATGGAGGCCCAGGGTCATGGTCACATCTTGTTGGCTCCATGCAGCCACTGCAGGCTCACCTGTCCCTAAGCCTGTTGGGAAAGGTTGGCTGAACATGAGTGAAGCATGTGACATGAAGGAAGGGAGCACCACATGCGGATCCTCCTGGGCAGCCTTGTGGCAAGGGGCTGATCCCCATCCTCAGTGTGAGGGAGGGGATAGTGGTGGGGTGGGGACAGAGCTGGCAGGATGGAGGGGAGAATTATCTTCTGCTTGGAATAAAGCAGGGAACTGCTTGTCACTTTTCTTAAACTGGCAAACACTACCCACAGGCTCCAATTCCAAGTGAGAAACCACGTTTTGAACAATCTCAGCTCATCCCCACAAGCACCAGGTCATGGCCATGGTGAGCAGCTGGGCCATGCAGAAGCTGAGCCCTTGCCTGGCTTTCAGGGCAGCAGACTCACTGAAGCAGCCCATGGCCATCACCACAGCCCCATGGAGACCCACAGCAAGAATGGACTCCCTGGGGGAGGCTGAGACACCCAGGCTGTCCCCACTGAGCCCCACCAAAGCATCAGGGGGCTCTGACTGAACAGGGTGCTGTTGGGGGCAGCTGAGGGGCCCTTCTTCTAACCCTGCTACTCATCACCCAGAAGCCTGAAGTGAACAGGGCCTTGGGATGCTGCAAAGTTCCCCGTAAGTGACAAGATAACAGGCAGCAGGGCATGGGGAGGTAGGCCACGTGAGGGTGTCTTCTCTTCCTGGGGTGGGTACAAGCACTATTGTCCACTGTCCCCCAAAACCCATGTCCTTTCTGAAATGAAGTGGTTTCTTATTCCCCAGTTATCTACATTTAACCTGGCTATATGAGGGATTTGTGTCCCTTGAAGTTCCAAACAGAACCTATTACTCCATGCTCAGCTATTGTACTGAGCTGCAAGGAGAATTCAAGTAACCCAAAAATATGTGGTTTGTATAGGCATCTCTGCATCAGCTCTTCTGTGCAGTGAATTTGCTCTTTTCCCATTGCTGATGCATGGAGAAATTCTCTGCTCAGAGGTTCCCTCAAATCCCTAGAGCTGTTAGGGAAAAGCAAGCATTTTAGGAGGGCTCTGAGCATCTCCCACCCTTGCACTGTGCCATAGCAGCAAGTTCAGGAGGCAGAAGCATCTATATTAGAGCATAAGCCACCTTCCTATTGCTATACTGTAGCTCTCCAGCAGCAAGTCCCAAGCCAACGAGCAGACGCTGCTCCAGCACCCCTTTCTTGAGCTCTGAGAAAGGATACAGGAAGGGGTTCCATTTTGCACTGAGTAAAATCATCTTTCTTCCCTCTGATGCTAACAGTTGGTTTGAGGACCAGTATCCCATGGAGGGTTTGACTTGCCAGTGGCGACGTTCTCTTCCTCCATGCTGCAGCACAGCACTGCAGCTGGAGAAGTTGTCCCGTCCTATCTTAGGGCTCCTGCAAATCTTTGGCATCAAACTATACTTGTTTGATCCAAGACCTCATACTGGAAACTCAGCCTGTGGGAATGGAAAGGTCTCTTCTCTTCTTTGGCAGGACTTCAATAAAAAACAGGCTCCCAGCACATCTGGGGCTTCCTGGTGTGCCCCCCCGCCATGAGGCGGGGAACACCAAGAAGAGCTGTCCTGCAGCGTTCCCTCTCCTCCCCAGCCTACAGTCCTTCTCAGGAAAGCTCTGCATCGCAGAAACATCTTGTCTGGACTCCTTGGTTTTGCCCGTCTCTTTTCCCATTGTTTTCTATCAGGAGCCATGAGAGTAGCCCCAGCACGCTGGCTCAGATCCCCCCACAAGCCTGGAGCAGTCCTTTGTCAATACAGTGACTGCCTTAACAATGCTAAAGTTAAATTGGTGGCCCCAATAATGGATTTTTCTTGTGACAGATGATCACTGCCTCCACGTAAAGGTACACAGCCCTAAGGACACCCCTCCAGCCAGCAGGCTCACTTCCAGTCCTTTACACATCCCAAAATGCAGCAAGAAATCTCAGGAGAGCCATTTCCTTTGCTAGAGTTGAGGGCTCCAGCCATGGCTGACATGATGTGCACTCTCTTCCCAGCCTTAGTCCAACTGGCATTTTCCCACCCTCTCCCTACCAACTGGGCAACCAGATCCTTCTCTGCCTATTGGGATTCCAGTGTGCAGCCTCAGCCAGCTGACTGCTGGAGGTCAGGAGATGACTCGAAGCCGCCCATGCTGGACCCAGACTAAAAGAGCATCCTTTGTTCTTGGACAAGGACTTCCAGGTGCCATCCTGGTGACAGAGCCAAAAACCAAATGCACTGCCCAGGGGCTCCAGGACTCAGCTCCCACTGCCCTCGGGAAGTCAGTGCTCCCAGGCCTCTCAGGACTCCCAGTCATTGGTGGGGGCAGAGGAGTACAGAAGCCCTTCTGAAGGGAGCACTGGGGATATCACAGGCTGTTGTTATTTGTGCCTCCAGCTGTCACTGCTCCTGGTGCCAGAACAAACCCCTTGTGTCCAGCAGAGCAATGCCAGCATGATGCATAGGCAGGGCAGGTGATGGCACACTCAAGCAAATGATGGCACAGGCAGTTGATGGCATGGGCAGACAGTGGCACACAGAGCACAGATTCGTTTCCCACCACTGTGGCAGGGAGGGCAGTGTGAGGTGCCCAAAGCAGCCTGGAATGCTCCTGACTGGCTGCAGGAGTCCTGTTTCAGGGCTGGCAGCAATGGATCTGCTGCAACATAAGGGCAGAAGAGTGGGTGCTGTGACCCTTTGCAAAGGCTCAGCCAAGGGATCTCTCTCTCTCCCCCATATTGACTCTCAGCCCTGGGTGCTTCCTGGCAGCATCCCTCCCTGTTCCTGGTGCCCAGACCCTGCAGGATCCCCACCCAAACCTGCTGACATCTGGGCAAACAGCAGAAGATCTTTCCCAGCTGCTGACAGCTCCCGCTTTGGGCAAACACCACTGGGATCTCGCTTTCCCGGAAACAATCCCTTAGCATCCACCTCCCGGCAAGTCCTCCAGCAGGCAGACTTTTCTCCTTCCAGCAAAACTGAGGCTCTACAGGGCTGCCCAGAAACAAGGATGAGCTTTGCACAGCTGCACTGAAATCACCTGTTACTGTTGAGCTAAATCATACCCTGGCCAGGAAATTATTCAGCTTTAATCAATTTATTAATCCCATTTTTCCCCAGATTTAACCCTCCTGCTTCACCACCATTGCCCAACCTGGAGCCTTTCGTATGAACTCTCCTCCTGAATTCCTGGTGCACCCCAGGGCCCCCCAGCTATCTTAAGAGCTTTTTCTCAAATAACTGAGAACTCAAAGATGGGAGTCAGATAATCCAAAATCTTGACAATGAAAAACCTCTAACATTTATGGCTGGCAGAGATTTTCACAGTTATACTTTTCAGGTTTTGGACATATCTGCAGAACTGGACTTTTATTTGTCTTTCAGGAGAAACTTGAGCTTCTAAGATGATTGTGGGATGCCACCAGCTTGAATATGAGAAAATCATGTGCTGTGAAGATCTCAAAAAGCTCTGGGAAGCCTAATTCATTTCCTCCTCCTCCACATGCTACTAACCAATGTGACTGATATGCAGCTGGATGCTCCCAAGGATGCATAGGGATCTCTCCTGCTGCAGAGGGACACCCTCAGACACACCCCAGGGCTGCAGGTACCTATTCCTCTCCCAAAACAGACACATGTGTTTGGGTCTCTTAAGGCCACTTCAGGCAGGTCAGCTGGCTCTGTGCAAACCTCTGAAACATGAAGAATGTTGCTTCAGCATGAAGCAAGTCTGTGACAGCTCCACAGCCCCCATGGCGCAGCATCACACTCAGTGCTGGACAGGGTTCCAGTCCATTCTGGAGTCCAGCTCCCTCATTCACGAACACTGGTCCAGAGGAGGCCACGGAGATGCTCTAAGGGCAGGAGCCCCTCTGCTCTGGAGCCAGACTGAGACAGCTGAGGGTGCTCACTTGGAGAAGAGAAGGCTCCATGGAGACCTCAGAGCCCCTTCCACTGCCTAAAGGGGCTCCAGGAGAGCTGAAGAGGGACCTGGGACAAGGGCCTGGAAGTGACAAGGGGGAACGGCCTCAGTGGTTAAATGGGATATTGGGAAGAAATCCTTCCCTGTTAGGGTGGTGAGGCCCTGGCAAAGGGTGCCCAGAGAAGCTGTGGCTGCCCCATCCTGGCAGTGTCCAAGGACAGGTTGGACAGGTCTTGGAACTACCTGGGACAGTGGAAGGTGTCCCTGCCCACAGCCGGGGGTGGAACAAGATGGATTTTAGGTCCCTTGCAACTCGAACGATTCTATGGTTCTGATCTGCAAAGTATTTTGAAGGAAAGGTCCCATGACAAATGTTCTCTGCTGCAGGACAAGAGAGCAATCAGGACCCTCACCTGGGATGTCACCAGTTAAACGCATCTCTGAGGCTGAACTAGACTGCGGAGGTGATTGAGTCACCAGGAGAGGAAAGGAAATAGAGACCAGCTGTGTTCTGGGATGATCTCAGGCCTTCAGGGCTGCTAATGCTTCACTCAAGACCATGGCCCTGCCCTTTTAAGATACATTTGTGCTTTGCTCCTAGGAAAAAGGGAAGAGAAAAACCTATCCAGGTTAATTCGAAGGAAACTGGCAGTGACCTCCAGGTGCTCCTCTTTGCCTGCAGGGATAGGGCCATGCCCAGGGAGAGCATGGAAAGGATGCTTGTCCCACCTCCTGCTCTCAGGTTTCAACAGGTGACTTGGATGAAACTACTGAAAGCCAATTTTCCAGTTTCATGTGGATTTTCATTTTTGTGAGGTGGAAGAACAATCATGGTTTCATGGGCTAATGACAGGTGCTGCAGGGAAACATCACCCTGCTGTGGGGAAAAGCTTTCTTTACTGGAGTAATTTCTTTCTGCTCCAAGTCCCTGGGCAGGGCTGAAGTTAAACCCTCAGCAGAGAAACTGCGCATGAGTGTGAAATTTGGCAGCACCTAGGGGTGCAGACAGCTTTCCAGAGGCGCTCAGCAGACACTCGTCTGCTTTCTGAGGAGCAGACGGTGAGGTTCAGATCTCAAACTCCCTTGCACCAGGTGCTGGAGCAGCTGCCCAGTTTGGTGTGTCCTCAGGAGAGCTAACGTCAACTTAGGTGTGCGAAGCTTCTGCCAGGACAGACATGGTCCTGCCTGGTGTGTATATCAACCAGACAGGAGCTGGGCAGAGGCTGCTATGGATGAGCATCCACATTCCACTTCCAGTGCATCCTCCTTCTGCTCTAGCCTGGTTCCCATCCTGCCAGGGGGACATTGTGTCCTTGGGAATGCATTGGCAAGGTTTGGGCAGTGGGGGTCTGTAGAGTGCCTTAGTGAGAAGGCACCAGAAGCTGTCTCTGTGTTGGACCCACTACCACCCAAAGCTGAGCCCGCCAGCAGTAAATGGGGGATCCTCTGCGATAATGTTTTTAAGAAAGAGTAAAAACCACTGCACAGCCCTGCAGATCCTAGTTCAGTGGAGAGGGAGGGGAGGAGGTGCTCCAGGTGCCAGAACAGAGACTACCTGCAGCCCGTGGGGATGACCATGAAGGGGCAGCTGTGTTTCTGAAACCTATGGAGGTCCATGGTGGAGCAGATACCGACCTGCAGCCCGTGGAAGACCCCACACCTCTGCCTTCCTGTGGTACAAGCCCGCTCAGCCTCTGAGGGCTGGTTCGAGTGCCAAACTGGTGCTGGGAGCCTGCTTGGCTGCCACTGTCTCCTACCCTCACCTTGTCATGCAGGAAGACTTTATGTGTCTTGCTGAAGGATTCAGCTTCCCTTTCAAACACCCCACACGTCTCTCTTTGGAAGCGAGCCCCGAGATCGGCAATATCAGTTCTTCTGTGGTTGCGGGGGTGCACAATCAAAGCAGGACTTCCCTAATCCAGGGTCTAGAAGAGCTGCCAGGCAGCTGCCACATCCCAGCCACTTCCAGCCCGAGGCATGGAGTGTCTGAGCCCTGTGCCAGGCTGTAGATGCTGCTCAGGCTCCTCTCAATAATCTGCCAGGACCATCACTCCTGAGAGGCAGGGAGAGGATAGACGCCTGGTTCTGTGGCTCAGCAGTGGGTTGCTGCACGAGGAGAAATGTTTCCAGTGTTTGGAATAACTCAGGTCTCCTGGGAGTCACTGGACAGCTCACCAGGGGACCAGGCACTTGCTTAGGCTCCTAGCAGTAGCTTTAAGCTTTCAGGTGAGATCTTTACAGGTTCAAGTTCCACTTGTTTAAAAAATAATGTCAGAATCCAGCTGGAGCCTGTGGCGGCCACATTTCTGGCTGGCACACATCGCCCTCAGCAGATAAGCTTGGGAGCAGCCAGCAGTAACACAGCTGTGGTATTTCCACCGTGCTCTCCTGCCACCCAGTGGTGTCCATGAATGAGGAAGGTGACAGCAGGCATATGGGACACTTTCCTTGAGCCCTCTCTCTGTCTCCGGCTGTCTTCAGCTTGGGGGTGACCTGAGCCAGCCATGATTTTCTGATTTTCACCCTTCAGTAGATTCCTCCTCTCTGTACTTGTCAAAATCCCTCTATTGCAGTGCAGGCAAACCTCCAGAAGCACCATCCCTTATCAGGGAGCTGCTGCACCCCAGCAGCACCTCCTGCTTTAGGGAGCTGCCCGCTTTAGGATGGGTTGGATCTGGCTTCTACCTTCACTTCATACACTGGAAGAGGTGGTGACTTCATCCCTCTCCAATCTCTCCAGGACTGTCCTGAGTTTGCAGACCCTCAGTTGTACTGCTTAGACTGACCAGTACTGCTTAGACAGGAAGGGTCCTCCCCAACAGAGTTTCCCAGGAATCCTATGGCCATGTGATGCCTCCTGGCAGGGCCCAGCTGTCCCTGCTGCCCCATGTGCCACTGCACGACCCTGGTGCATTACAGGGGGCAGGATCAGTCCCCTCATGGTCCTTGCTGCCATGCTAATTGTTCCTACAGCCAGCTCCCACCTCACATCCCTCCTGGGGTGAACAGGATATCCACCACACAGCAGAGACATAGTACTACCCCACAGACTGGCCCAGACCTTCTGGGTTTCCCCACCAGTGATGTACTTTCCATTGCTTTAAAAAATAAAATCCCAATAATAAAAACTCCAGCTAATTTTATCCCCGGCCGTTTTTTTCCAGGCTGCTGCAGGATGAGGTGGCACCCCCAGCCTTGTCTGGAGGTTTCACTGTGCAGCACCAACAGTGCTCATGCATCCAGGGTGTCTGGGGGCATTGGAGTGGGAGGACATGGAGCCCCAGCAGTTGGTTGGTTGCCCATGGAAGGCCTCTTTCATCTTTGCCTTGCTGGAGAGCCAGGAATGAGAGGGAACAGTTTGGTGTGGTGAGAGTGGAGCCACAGTGTAAGCAAAGCCACAGTGTGACCATGGTCACAGTGTGAGCATGGATACATGTGACCACGGACAGTGCAACCCATAATCATGATGTGGGCACAGATCCAGCATGAGCACGTACATGGCATGACCACAGTCACAGTGTGTGCACAGATACCGTGTGCACGTCCACAGGACAGCCTGGCACAGCATGTGTATCTACAGCCACAGCTGTGCTCATGTCCTTATGTGTGCCTGGGGCAGCGGATTTCTCTAGCAGTGCCTGAATTGCTGAGCATCTCCCAAGCACTACTATGCCTACTGGCACAGCAGTGTCTGTGGCAGTGTTCCCTCATCCATCTGTCATTGGAGGGAGTCATTAGCATGCTCACAGGCAGTGCTGGAGCACTCAGCAGCTGTTGAGTTGTGGCAGTGGTCAGCCAAGGTGCCTGTCACAGCCTGACACTGGCACACACCAGCCATTTCTCAGCCCTGCAGCTGGTCTGGCAGTTGGAAGGATGGGCAAAAGTTCCCTGGCCCTGAAGGCATCATCCTGGTTCCTCCAGCCAGCAGCAAGAGGGCAGGAGGGGCGCAGGGGGCTGGGGATCTTGAAGAAGGGATCCTGCTTTGCAGAACCACATACCATCCTGAGGCTAGCACACCAGCATCCTGTGAGGAGAGAGAACTGCCAATCTCATTGAGAGGCTGGAGGAGGAAAAGCAGCTCATACCCCCACTAAAATGGTGGAAATCCCTGGAAAACCACAGGAACTGGAGAGGGGCTCCAGCTCCCATTGTTCCCAGGACATGGTGCAGTCACAGTGGGAGCTTTGCCCCTCCTCAGACCCCCCCGGCACAGCTGTCCTGCGGCATGCAAAGCAGTTGGGTCATTCCTGGGGGTGTTGGATCCTGTGGGATGAGCTGCTCCAAGCCTCGCAGCCCCAACAACCCAATTAAGTTTTGCAATACTTAACTTTCTCGTAGCCCCTTTAGTTTCGTAATTCTGGGCTCCCTCTGGAGGCGGGTGCTGCACGAGAAACTGAGCAAAGGGAGAGAAGAAGGCTGAGGACCCTGGAGAAAAATAAATATCCTCTCCTAAAAGTACTGCTTATAAAAGCTGCTTTTGTGGTTTTTTTTTTTTTTGTTTTGTTTTGGGTTTTTTTGTTTTGTTTTGTGTTTTTTGGTTGTTGTTGTTTTTTTGGTGGTTTTTTTTTTAAATTTTGTTTTGTTTGGGTTTTTTTGGGGTGGTTTTTTTTCTCCTAATGCCTTGATTTTAGGAAGGCTAAGGAGATTTATGACTTTTTGGAAGTTGGCAGCGATGCAACAGTCTGCTCATCCAAGGAAAATGTGAAAAATGGCTGGGTTTGGAAAACCCCTTTAGGATTTGGGATAGAGAAGTAATAAAACAGGAGCTGACAAGTGCAGATGTCCAGGCAGTGCAGAGTGTGGGACACTGCAGGGGTGAAGCTGCTCCTGCAGACCTCACCAAGAACCTCCCCAGAATCAGCCACATGCCTCCAGCTGTCATGGATGCAGGGGTGCCAGGGATGCTGCTGGGGTGCTGGGTCCCTCTAACCCAATGGGAAAAGCCTGGCAGCTTGGCATGGAGAAGTAGCTGCAGGCACTCACCAGCCAACAGTGAGAAGGTGTTGGCATCAGTGCAGGAGCATAAGCACCACGATGTCTCTCACAAACCCAAATTATTTCCTTCCTAAGCCATCAATACTAAATATTTAATGATAGAATTTTTAGATTATTTGGTTATTACCTTCCTGATTGAACCAGCTGAGGCCTATCCAAACTGGCCAGGGCACAACTGTCACAGGGGATGGGACACTGGACTCAGAGTCTGGGGTGGCTCCCAGCCTGGCACAGTGAGATGGTTGATCCATCTGTGGGACAAGGCCTTGCCCAAAAAGTGGTTCAGCCTGAGGACTAATGAAGGTCTTGGAAGATTTGAAGAGCTAATGGAGATTTTGGAAGGATCCCAAAGAACTGTATGCTTTCTGCCCAGCAGAACTCATGCTTCCAGAAAGAAAAAAGGTAAGTGTTTAAAACACCTGCACCAAACTCAGTGCAAAGCATTTTCATCTAGGGCTAAACAAAACCTTAGGGGCCAAGGCAATGTCTTTCAGGTTTCTTGATTTAACACATAGGACAAAAGACTGTTTCTTTCCCGGTATGAGCAGCACCACATGGGAGCACTGGTCATCAGCAAAGAGGCCATACCTGAGGGACCCGGGGCTAGGACATCCTGCTTGCACTGGTGTCATGGTTTGAAGCTGGCACAATGCCAGTGCCCCCATGAAAATACACTTTCCCCAGTGGCAGCTGTGAGATGTGACCAGGAATAGAGCAAAGCAGGATCCAGCTTAGGAATAAAGGGAAGGAAAAAAACTTTATTAAATACAATATATAAAAAAACCCCAAACCTCAGAATGAAAACCCTNCCCACCTGGGATTCTTCTCAACCTTCTGGCATCTCTCACTTGTACCACAGACTTCCATCCCTCTCTCTCCTCTCATTCAGATCCAGGAGGATCGGTATTTGTAAGGTTTCCATTATTCAAGAAAAGGGTTAAAATCTTCGCTTCTGTCTGCCCAGAACTCCCACAATGGCCGGGCACCTTCTCGGCCGCATCCCCCACTTCTCGGCCGTGCTGCTGCTGCTATCACAGCACAGTCCAATGCAGCTCAGGCACGGGCTCTCTTTCTCTCTCTCTCTCTCCCGGGGGATGGCGGTGGGGGTCCTGATGCCTGTCGATGTTCCTTCCACCCTTCCATCTTGCAGGGCCTTCACCCCCCTCCTCTGCCCAAGGCTCCGGTCTACCTTACCAGGCCGCATGGCTTCCCCTCCTCCACCCAGCCCTGGCTGGGCAGGGAAGGTCTGACCTCCTTCACAGACCAGAACCAAGAGAGTTCCCCTGGGCATTCTCTGCTCTTTTAACCCCTGTGTGTTCTCAGAGGCGGTTCAGAACTTCAGTGGCCAAACCAGGTGCCAATATTCAAATCCAAGCATGGATTGGTTTGACCACAACCTCCCAAAAAACCTCACTTCCTTCTCAACCTAGGACAACTGGGCTGTCACCGCTGTGTCACTGTGCCCTGTGGGTCCCCATCTGTGGGCATAAAAACATGGATGTGGTTGTGACCTTTGCCCACGGCAGCTGCAGGATGCCCAGGGCTAGCAGTGCAGGTGGCCCTGCCTGCCCTCAGGTTCTTGACAGGAAGATGCCATAATTTAGATTAAAAAAACTGGAATTTTTTTTACCCCCAAGGAAAAGGGCCAGAGGACATGTCTCCTGTCTTTTTGAACTTGTAGACACTCACAGATATCCTTCATGGACAGGAGTTGTTCACAGTAGCCAAAATAAACCAAACCTGCCTGCCTGGACCTGCCTGAGGATGGGCTGTCCCTGGCTGCCCATGACCCATTTGTGGGTTCTCTTAGACCCAAATCAGGAAAGTTTTGGGGGTAAAAGGAGGGCACATGCCCAGGTGAGGCTCCAGGGCAAAAAGACTTGCTACTCCCAGTGTTGTCCCCTGGATCCAGCCACAGGGCAAAGTGGGAGTCATGTCTCCCCTGCTTTGTGTCCAGGGGGCCAGACAGCAGCAAGACAGGGGAGTGAAGTGCTGGGCTGTTTGTGCCTATGGAATAGTCCAGGCTTTCTGCTTTGGAGACATGCTGGTCCATGGAGGAGAGACACAAAGATGATTAAGAGGGATGAAGCATTTCTCCTGAGGAAAGGTTGCATAAGTTAGGTTTTCTCAGTCTGGAGAAGAGAAGGCTCCAGGGAGATTTTAGAGCCTCTTCTCGTGCCTAAGGAGACCCCAAGAGAGCAGGACAGGGGCTTTGGACAAAGGCCTGGAGTCACAGCACAAGGGTGAATGGCCTCAAGGGTTAGTGTATTAGGGAGAAATTCTTCCCTGTGAGGGT
>VYZP01038830.1:192636-220114 GCA_013400635.1 Hypocryptadius cinnamomeus | reverse complement strand
TTTTTTTTGTATTTTAGCTGCTAAATTCCTGTCACAGTGGAACTGAGGAAGAAAAAGCAGGATGGTTATCAAAATTGTGTGATATTAACTTCCATTACTGCACGACCTGCTGTGAGCAGAAATGCTTAGATGTAAAAGCAAACAGAAATCCCTGCCAAGAGGGAAGGTGTTCCAAATACACAGGGTGGGGTTAGCATCAAGAAAAAGTGACAGTTTGGAGAGGGGGAACTGTGTATAGGCTGTGCCATAATGAATGGTTATTTTTCTGCAAGCCACTTGGTGCAAAATGAGAAAAATTTCTATCTAGAAATGATTGCAAAAAACAAACCTCCAAACAACCCAAACCCTGATTCTTTTCATTTCTACTTGAAGTTCAATATTGTTATCAAGTGAGCATATTCTGGAAAACACAACTTGATAGTCAAAGGTACCAAGCACCTATTGTCTTTGAAATATTTAAATGAAGTACAAGTATTCAGAACTACTGAAAACAGTGTCCTTGATCATTCAGTAGGCAACATGATATATTTCTCTGTTTGTTTCAAGAGAAAGTGTTCAGGAGAGTTCATGGGATATATATACACATATAGGTCTCATATAGGACTCATGGGAAATGTTCCAATGCCTGGAACCAAAGAGGAAAGATTTCCTTCCACTGACAGCTGGGCCAATGCAATTGTGGGTCTTTGGACTTTTGTGTCAGGGCTGGAGGCTTCCTCCTCCTTAACTAAAGGCTTAAAATTGGAGAAGAGTCAACCTGAGAATATTATAAGACCAGGGAAAAAAATTAATGGTAAAAGAAAAGGGAAAACCTCAGCCCTGTAAGTAAATGCCACTTGCTCTGCACAGAAGACACTATTACCTTTGAGAAGTTGGAGGAGTGAAATTTTTAACCATTTAACCATTTAATTCAGGAGATCTTGGAAATTGTATTCTAAAATGTACTTATTAACACTGAAAGGAAAAGATAAAAAATGGTGCAAAAAAAAAGGTGATATAGAATGCTGCTTAAAAATGTATTGTGTTACACTTCCATAAATGTTACACTGCAAAATCTTTGAGAGACGTAGCCTGCCCTTTAAACCTTTAGGCATTTATGGCCTTAATTATGCTTTTCACTAAGATTTTGCATATTTAATATTTCCTTTTAGAGCTTTCAAGAGTCTCAGTTATTAATTCCACTGAGGATTTATAGGTCTTCTGAATATCCTTTAAGTATAAAGATTGTAGACTCATCAAATACTGTTTTCTTCCTTTAAATTTTTATGATTTCTGTATCAAACACTCAATTGCAGTTTTAGAGTTGAAAGTACAATGTTTATTGCTTGAGGTTTCTCTCTACCTTTCCAAAGAGAAGCAATTCCCCCATTTCTGCAGTGAAATCTGTGTCTTCAGATATGGTTACAGAATGCAGACAAACAATCTCTAATTCACAAAACCAGGCAGTTGCTTTTCATGCAACATGGCCAAAACAATAACATCTCACCTAAAAATGCTATTTATAAAGTGAACCACCTGCAATGGAGAACAGTGTTAACCAGGAGCCTATGAATAAATCATGGAGTCTAATTTTCCGTTATTACAGCCATTGTTTAAAAATGCATGTCTAGCCAGGACTTTGTAATGATTTTGTATTACTTAAAAACTTGTACAATTTTTTCCCCCTCAATTATTTCATTACTTCTTCATTATCTTCACTCTCCTCCAGTGTTTGTAGAGCTTTTCAAAACCAATCGGACAAAAAAAAGAGAAATAGAAATAGGAGAAAAGGACTTTTTTTTTTTTATTGCCCCTGAGACTATCAATGCTTTAGATATTTTTATGCTTCTTTCTTCAAATGCTTTCACCATGTTATGCCTTGGCATCTGTAGCAAAACCCATTAGCTGTGACAGGTTAAGATGCCTCTACAGGCCTCACCACAAAGGAGCTGAGTGAGTGCCAATGATTATTCCCTGCCACGTGCCACACCAGCTCTCTGGAGAAGGCCAAGTCCAGGACTCTGCTCTTTACCCCTCAGTCCTGTGGGGAAAGCTGCTCTGAGAATCTCAGTTGCTTGGTAGGGGATTTTTGACTCCTGGCTGAACCATGATGTTGCTTCATTAACCCACAGGCAACAAGGACATTCCTCACTCAGTAGATCTTTTGCAGCACTTATGTAATTTTTTAGGTTTCCAGAGTGCTGAAGGTGGAAGACACAATATATTAATTAAATTTAATTTCACTGACTGTGGAAACTCCACCATCAATATGAGCCAAACTGTACCTTCTGCATATCATTGTACTACTGGCCAGGTGCTAAACCAACCCTCTCCAGCTTTTCTAAGTGGGCCCCAAACTTATTTGACCTCTTGGTAGCCTGTTTCTACATCATGTGTAGTGAGATTCATATTCCAGATCCTGCATGAGGATTATTCCTGAGCTGTCCCCATGAAGATCACTGAGAACAAACCTCACAGATCCTCACGGAGTTATTGTAAATAGGTGTGGATTATCCATTGCTGTATTAACTCTCCAGAATCCCCTTCCATTTAGAGATGGATCACATCTTCTTGTGTTAGAGGCTGTGTTTGACACATTTTTTGATGCACATAAAGAGGAGCAGTGAAGAATTAATGGCATGATCCAGGCTGGAAGGAAAGAGTAACTTCGTAATTCCCACACTGACAGCTTTGTTTAGGTGAAACTCTGATTGAAAAAGCCATAAGGAGACTCTATGCAGCATTGCTGAGGTTAGGAAAATTAATATATTGAAAGCACAGGAAATAGATGTTGGTATTTCTGATACAAAGTGACCAGATTACCTTCTCCTGCCATACCAGCTTAATAATTGTGATTTTTTTTTTTCCTGGTAGTAGAGTTTTGCAGTGTTCTGTTATTTTGGTTCCACATAAAGGATCGACCTAGTCTTTCAATATAAGGCCAATATTTCCTTATGAATTTGAGGGTGCATGATCTCTTCTTTCCAGAAGAACCAGCTGCAAGCAAAGGCAATAGCATAGCTGGCAAGATAATACCCAACCTTTTGGTAAGGTTTCTTCCCTCTAAATCTCAAATAACTTGAACAGGGGGCAAGAATATTGTTATCCTCACTTTAAAGAGGGATCAGATGAGGCATAGGAAAACTAAGTGGTTGTAGATGGAACAGAGAAAGAGCTGGAAATGGAACAGGTTCAGCCCTCCTGAATCCCCACTCAAGTCCCTTTCCCATCATTGTTCTCAAGCTTCTTGTTTTGAGTGCCTCCTACCAAAGGGGTTTGGAAAATGTCATTACATTGCATATTCATGTTGAGAATAACTGATTGCAAAGACTTGGTTCCCACTCCTGTGGTTCCTTCTTGCAGCACTGAAGATCTGCTTGCAAAGGCCTCTGCACCTTCCTGCTGCAGCTCCTCTGCACAGAGCCAAGAGCTCCTGCTGGGAAATTCAGCACAGCCACATCCCACTCTGGTTTGTCAGTGCCCAAGGAGGTGCCAGTGGCTCCTGAAATGATGTGATCTTAAGTCTAGAAAGCATGAAACCTGCCACTTTTTCCTGGTGTGCTCTGCTCCCTGAATAACAAGGGAAGATAATGAACATGAGATAGCAAATGCATTGCAGGATCTGCCATTTCAGAGGTGTTGGTTCGTCTTTAGCAGTCTCTGTGCTTCCACCCACCACAATAAATTCAGATTAGGTATTGAAACATCCAGTTGAAAAATGCGTTTAGGGTTGCATAACTTACATTCTGACACATCATCTAAGATTCTGGTACAGGGCATCCCACAAAGTGCTGCAGAAATATAAAAAGAACTGGAATTAGGTTGTGATCTCACTTGTCCAATCCAAAATTTTGACAAATGTGTAATAGATGGGATTTCCTCTTTTGGGAAGGTAATTTTTAATTATCCCTCCTACTAACTGCCTTCACAATTCTAATTCTAACATCTTCACATTGCTAAAAATCCAGTTAATTTTAATTCCATTTTCCAAGTCCAACAGTGCTCTGTTACCTGCCATAAAGGGATTATTTAGCAGCTTTAAAATGATATTGCAATGTATTAAGTCCCTGGATGTAGGCCCTGGAGTTTTAACATGGACAAGCCAAGCTCAAATTCATTAAGATTTTGAGAATGACTAATTTTAAAACAAATTTTAAAATGCTGTTTTGTTTTTACAATCAACTTTTTTTCTTTATATTTTTTTAGCTACAGCTTTTACCCAAGCCAAATAAATATCTGCAAAGAAAGGGTGAGCTGTGCTAAAAGGATGAGGAATGAAAAACTGTTTCCACAGACGCTTGTAGAGCCAAGAGTCTTGGAAGACTGATACCTTGACTCTCCAAATGAGTATCACAAAGAATCGTTATACAGAAATGAAATCTATTGTCTCCTTCTGAAACTTCACCCAGCCCAAGAGGTATTTTGCAGGTATTGAACCACTGCTTGTACAACTTTGTCATTATTTTAAGACTTCCATTCTTAGAAGTTAATGTACAAAATTGTGGCTCAGTCAGTGTGGGCTCCCAGTGATCTTATTTTCATGCTAAAATAAAATTATTGCTCCTCTTTACTTCAGTGAATACAGGACAGGCAACTCCTCTGAGAGACTGATGAGGGTTTCTTCTTCCCCATAGGATGATCAGCAGAGTAACCAAAGTCCCTGTTCCCCTCCCGTTGTGGAGGACAGAGAGATGAACACTACACCTGCAAGATCTTTTATTGCAGCTGGAGGGAAAGGAAGAAAACAAAAAAAAAAAAAAAAAAGAACTTTGAAGTTATGGTTGAATTTCTAGGCTAGCAAAGATAAACAACCTTCTATTAAAAGTGTTTAAATTGAAGAAATATGATATTGGAATCACTGAGAAGAGGAATGAGCAGTTCAGGAAGGACATTTCTTCTGCTTGACATCTGAGGGAAAGGCTGCACTCCAGAGGTGTTTTGGGGGGAATTGTTTGCCTGCAGTCTGGGAAATCCTGTTGCTTCTGAGGGGTGTTTTACTCTCAGATATTCTTTGGTGCCTTAGCCCAAGCAAACCGTGCTGTTTTCCTGCTTTTTTTCCTGGGATTCCTGAGTCCAGGCTTGGGCTGAGGTTTGGTTTTCTTTGGAACCTTCTGAGCAGTGGGGTCAGCACAACTGAGGCAGGAGGGTGCCCTGGAGAGGGTGTGAGTGAGCCTGAGACCAGCTCCAGGCACCAGAGATAATTCCATGGGTTCCTCAGGAGGGTTTGGCAGTGTGGGACCCAGGTGAATCCAGGGTACAGGCTGGGACCTTGTTGGGGAAGGATGTGGGGCAGGAAGGGCTTTGTGAGGTTCCACAGGGTCTGCTTGGGGGGCAGGTAGGGCAGCTCACTTGCCCTGTTGAGACTGAGCTTGCACATCAATGTGGATAGATCCCATGGCTTTAGGTGATCCCACTCTGACCTGGCCTAAGAAAACATGGGCTCTAGCAAGTCAGATAATTATCCATATCTATGTTTACAGATAGAAAAGAGATATCAGAAACACAGCATGCATCCTGTGAATTACCAGGGGATCAATTAATTATTTTTAATAAGACGTGAGTTTACTCTGGATTAGAAATTCTTTTTTTATCCTAGTATTTTTCATTTAAAGTTAATGCTTAAAATCTGTTAAATAATTAAAAAAAAAAAGGATATGCTTAAGTGTATTCTGCTGACAGTGCACTGAGTCAGTAGATATTTCACAGCCAGTAGTATGGCTTGAATGCAGATGATTCATTCATACTTCAGGCACACTTGGTCCATGAGTCCTTAAAAATATCGAGTCCATTTTGGCTCCGCAGAGCCATCTGAAAGTTTACAAGGTGCGAAGTGTTTCTCAAATTGTATGAATGGAGAATTGCCCTTTAAGATACAAGTGGCTGCTTTTAGCCTGGCTGCTCATCAGGAGGAAAACTGCAGATGGATAAGGCAGAGGGTGAGGTGGGAGTGCAGCCACCTCTAGAGCAAACAGGGTGAGGGGAGCGCTGCTCACATATCTCATATTTCAACAGAGCTGTGGTCAAATCCACAGCCTAATGGCCAAATTCTCCTGTTTTAAGCAGGACTTGGCTGCAGCATTTGGTCACTTTGGGCTGGCTGCTAGTGGATCCAGTCTGATTCTCTTTGCTGCATCCCATACTTTATTTGTGCACTGAAATGATGAGGATTTTTTTCCTTTGGTCTGAAATCAGGGCTGAAGCAATGAGCCTGCCCTTCTCTGCTGCCAAGGGGAATCCTTGTTTGATTCCAGCCTTTTTCTGCTTGGGAAACTTCAGCAGGGCTTTCAGCACAGGTTATCCTCCTCCCTGTCCTTTCCTTTAGTGCAGCAGAGGCTGCACAAAGCTGTTCTCTTTCCATCTAGTCTGGGCTTCCAGAGAAAAATCAGTGTGGGAACCAAACTGGCATTTTCATACAGCATTATCAGTATTTAATATTTTGTTAAAGCTGGGAGTTAGCTGGGTCAGGCTCTCCTGAAGGTGCTAGAAGTGATTTTGCCTAAGGAGAGGTAAAGAATTAGAAGTCTCAAACTGTCTTGTTTCAACACAGAATCATCACAGAATTGTTTAGATTGGAAGGGACCTTAAACACCATTTAGTGCCAATGCCCCTGCCATGGGCAGGAACACCACACACTAAATTGTCCTGGAGCCTCTTTTATATTCTTTTCTTTTTCTCAGCGTTCTTCTTCTCTTCAAAGTCCCTTTCTGAGACAGCATCTCATTGCTTCAACGAAGGGAATTTTCAATGTTTAACAAAACATTTCCTGAGAAGCACAATAGACAAAGCTGGGCTGTTTTTATTCCAAGATTTAATGTATTCTGATGTGCTAGACTTATCAGTACAGAATCACTCCAGGACATGACACTATATTTGCATACAAGGAATAAGTAGCAAAAAAGAAATAAAAAGACTATTTTGAGAACAGTGTGGTAAAAATGTGTAAGAAAGTAGAATATATTGTGGTCCATTTTCCAGGTTTTCTACTTAAACACGAAGAATCTGACTGGTCTGCTGGCCATAAAAAACTATGAGTTAAAGAGTCATTTGGCTACACTTAATCCGTGCCCTGGAAACAATCAAGAATTGTTCCCCACAGTATATTTTCTAGTATTTTTGTCTTGTGATTGAGGGTAAGCTGCAGTCATGAGATAACTGGGTGCAAGTTCAATTCACATGCTAACTCTTATTCCCAGAAGAGGACTGTGGAGACATTATATTAAAACTTTCTGCTCTGTCTATACCTCCGAGCATTATTAGCAGGCTCTGGAGATGTGAATGTACAGCTGCCTTCTGCTGGAGTCTGTGTCTGAGGCTCATATAGCCAAGTCCAAAAAAAGATTCATCCAAGAAATTTCTTCCTCTGCTCCCCTTTGTTCTCTAAAAATTCCTTATATTCTTTACGTTAAACAAAACTTCATTCAAAATTCTCAAAGTACCTTGCAAGTCCCACTGCCACAGGCAAGTTCTCATCATTTCAGTGCACTAATCATTCCTGAAGTTGCTGAATGTAGTTTAGGTATTTCTATTTTTAACTATTCTTTACAGCAATTAATTACAAATGTGCTAGATAGGCTTTTTAATTAATGAACTTTCAGTGTTTTCTAAAGTTAAAAATAAATGCTTCAATCAAAACTATAAATTCCTATGAAAGAAAAGCAAACAGAAGCATCTATTTTAGTTCCAGAGCAGCCGTCTCAGACAGCACGTGATGGCAATCTTGTTTACATGATTTTAGAAGATAGCTTTGACCACAGGCCGGAGCATGACTGTTTTTTACATAGTTTTGTCTGTGTTTAGCATGGTTTACTTCTTTATTGGCTGCACGATATGTTATCTGTCTTCACTATTCCTTAAAGGCGTGCCTCGCCCATCGGGACAAAATACAAGTTCATCTCAGCCCGTGCAGTCAGGTGACAAAAATCACTTCTGCAGTTTAGGCATAAACTTCCTTCCACATCTGACCTTTTACTCCTGAGAAGGGAAGTTTATTGACTCCTTTTCCTAGCAGTAGTAAGTAGCAGGGCCTTCTTTCCACCAATCAATCCATATAATTTTGTGAAGAAGCAGAGCGTGCTGGTGGTGTGATTGATTTACACGTTATTTATCTTTTTCTGCCCAGTTTAAATTGGTCAGCCTGATCCTATTCACACGATAAAAATCATCATGTCTCAAATTACCTACTCAATAAACTGTGGGTTTGTCTATTATTAGTGATCATTAGTGTTATAATACAGCATGGAAATTTAGAGCAAATTAACTACATATGCAAGCTGCTGGGCTCATCTGCAGTTAATCATAAGCATACTGTTCAAGTGGGCAGAGGATTTTGCAAGAATATTTCCAGGAAGAATTTGTGGGAGGAGAGCTAAATATCCTTGGGTTGCTATATTTTTTTTTTCCACACCGTAATCTTGGCCTCCTGAATGAATGTTTATCTGAAACATAGTCAATGACTGAAAGTACAAAAGAGAATTATAGCTCAAATTAAAAGACCTTCTCATGCTGCCAATTTCAAGGCCCCAAATTTTTATGCCCATAAATAATGAATGGAAGTTCCATGTTGGTACAGCCCCCACAGTCCCCCCTGCCTGGTTCGGTGGCTCCCCTTTAATAAAGGCCATCGTGGCTCTGCAGCAGGGCGGTGTGGTGGGATGTACAGCCTTGCATGTTATCTGATGATGACACACACACTCAGCACCGTGAGTTATCACTTCCAGTCACTATTATTTCCTATGAAAATAATAGCTTCCAGTCACCGTGGGCTGCTCTGAGATTGCCTTCATACTGATGTAGATTAAAAGTGAAGGGATTTCCTGATAATTACTGGTTTGTCTGGCACAAGGCGGCACAGATGGAGGGAGGTTTAATGTAAGAAAAAATCATTAGAAAACAGTCCTGGCTTTCTGCAGTTTGCAATGCCCATTCCTCATCCTTAAGTACCCCTGCAAGCTTCAGATGGGATCTGATGGCTGGGGCTGGTCATCCTGGAGACCTGTAAAAACATAATACAGCAAAGATGCAACATAAATACCCATGAACTCAAAGAGTTCACACACCTTAGAGTGCTTCCCTCAGGTCCAGCTCTGTGAACATGGCCTGGGATCATCCAAATGATGCCTCCTGCCCTTCCATAGCCAAAAGCCACAGAGGAGTCCTGCAGGGAGGTGTTGGCAGGGCTGTCCCTGCTCCAGGGACTCTTTCTAAAGATAAAGGCCCATTTTGGTTTTGCTTTGCATTTTGTTGGTGAGATGAGTGAGTGAATCTTATGGGGGAGAAAACACACCCTGGGCTTGCCAGGACTGCAGTGCATGCATGGCAGGTGTGCACACTCTTGCCTTTTTTAGCAGAATCTGCCAGGAATCTACCACAGAGCTACAGCTGGAAAGGGCTTCTCCAAAAACAGGAAGAATATCTCACATGCAGTGCTGTCAGGACCTATTCCCTGAGCTTCTGCTGAAACGTGCAGGAGGCAAAATCTACATGTGTGAGCGTTTGTCAGAGATGCAAGCATTTCCAAAATGTTTTTTATTTCCCAATTTTTAATGCATCAGGGTTAGGGGCTTGTCTGTGCAGTGAAAGTGTCCTGCTGCAGTTTAGCCTGCAGGTGCAATGCTTCTCTGAGTGGCACCTGCCAGCTGCCTTTGTTGGTGGAAGTCAAAGTAAGACTCAAACTCCTATTCTGAAGGCTCCAGGAGATGTTTTAACTTCTCTGCCACTCTGCCCCAAAAGAGAGCAATAGGCACTTGTGAAAATATTCTGTTCCAATAAGTGTTTTTGTCTAAAAATAGTTTCAAACCTCTTTGTAAGACTTAGTGCAAGACAGCTTCTCCCATCCATCCATCCATCCATCCATCCATCCATCCATCCATCCATCCATCCATCCATCCATCCATCCACCCATCCATCCATCCACCCATCCACCCATCCACCCATCCATCCATCCACCCATCCATCCATCCATCCATGTAATATGTACCTTCAGCATCCTTCTTGCTGGAAGTCCCAGCAGCTTGATTTCCCTTTCTCCATCGTATAAGTGGCCTCCTAAAAAATCTCGTCTTCTCCAGGGGGGAGAATTCTGTCTTCCCCATGCCCTCACCAATCATTGCTGGCAGCATCCTACCTGTGCCTGATTCCTTCTGCTGTCACGGAGCCACATCTGAAATATTTCCCTGTTGGTGGAGTAGGGAGTGTACTGATGGCAGAACACCAAGTCAGGGAGCTTTATCTCTGAGCTTCACCCACACCAGCACAGTTTTCACCCACAGACAGTATTTCTTTTCCCACAATCATCCTGCTCCACGTTATCCAGCTGCTGGCTGGAGCTGGGGCAGGGGGTGCAGTGGGAGGCAGGGGTGGCTCTTTGGCCCTTTCTCTGACCCTGCTGGGGTGAGGGGAGCTCTCACTGTGCTGCTGGCTCTGCAGTGCAGATGGAAGTGCTCGGTCTGAGGCCCCACTGCCAGCCCCCACACACATGCTGGCACACCTGGACAACAGCTCTACCTGTTTACAAATTACCCCAATTTTCTGCTTGATTCAGCAGTAACTGCTTACCCTCCCCCGTGATGTAATTAGGCCTTCAGAGTTCATGCGTGCCTATTATGATCTCTCTTGTGTTTTGCCTTTTTTTTCTGTAGCTGTAATCATATATATATATATGTATTAAAATTTCTTATCAATTGTTCAGCTAAATTATGCACAGTGGGCCACACTAGCCCTCCATTAACATAAAGTATGCTAAACAACGTGTTTTCTTTCTGATAATTATGCTCTAAAGTACCAACTGCTTATTCTAGTGAATTTACCTTCCAGTTTTTCTTATTTCTTCAAACTTTTAGCTGTCTTCATGGCAGGGCAAGTGCTCCTTCTGCTGTCAGTGAACCAGCCTAATTATCTTTCCTATTATCATCAGAAGTTCCAGATGCCTAATAGCCAGGCACTCCATGTTGAAATGAACTATTAGAGCCCATCCAAGATGATTGCTGCCTGATCACGCAAAGATCTTTCCATCAGTTGGAACAAAATATTGCTTCCTAACCCCATCAAGGAGTTAATTGCATGATGCATGGAAGGGAGCTGTGGAGAGCAGGGTTTTGGAAAACCTGCCTGTTTTTGCCGGTGTGCCCATGGTGTCTGTGCCAGCCTGGCTGCAGCTCTGAGCTTTGCTGTGCCAGAGTGGGGTCACACTTGGAGCCAACAGCCAGAAATGTTTTCCACAAAACCAAGGCGTGGGAGCAGAGCTCTCCCAGCCCAGAGCCCCTTTCTTTATCAGCTCCTGAAAAGCAGCTCCCCTGCTCTGCAGACCTTAACAGGATCAGCTGTTTGAAAGCATGAAACAACAGGGTTTAAGTCCAGAGAATTTTTCTAACCCTCATTTTACAGAGAGTTTAGTTTTGGAGTATTTGGCTTTTGTCTTCGGCTATCACTGGACACCTCAGACATGAATATCCTATTTAGGATTTTCTAAAAGTGATTTGCTTAACTTCCTACAGGCCTTGTTGTAATGAAAAAGTGCTCTTTGATACAGCACCGTCAGCTTTTGAAGTGTTACATAGCTTATGTGGCTAAAAATAGGTAAAGCAATTCTTTGGAAAACTGTTAAAAGCAATGGGTTTCATTGTGTCTTAGATAAGGGTGAGTAACAACCTTAAGAAACTAGAACAATCTGTTTCTTTGCCCACACGATCAAAACAGACATTATCTTCAAGATAGGAGTTGTTGTTGAGGTTTTTTTCAGTGGTGAATGAGCCAATGGACATATTTTTATTATTATTCTTTTTTTTTTTTTTCTACCCAGAGCAGCAATATCTGACCATAGAGAGTGTTAGTGATATTTAAAGATACTCATTACCTCCTAGAAACTGCCCTACAGCATCATCTCAGCAAAAACGCAGTCTAGGAAAATCCTTTTTTTTTGGTTCTCATTGTACTTTGAAATCCCTTTTTATTCAGAAGAGAACAAATTTCAAAGAAGAGGAGTAGAGTTGTTTATAGTACACAGCCTTGGACTTTTAATGAACATTGCCATGATTTGAGATGACGAGAAAATAGTGTGCAGCACCCTGGAAATTACATGCACTTTCAGAATAAAGAAATCTAGATCAGAAAGAGGCATCAAAAAAGCAACCAAAACAATCTTTAGATTCTCATAAAGAATTATTTCAGACTATTTCAGCAGTACCAGTGTAAGGTTTATAATGAGGCTCTGTTGGACTTTTCATGCAGTTGACTGAAACATTTTTAGCTTTTTATAAATTTAGGTCAAGATTTAATTTTCACTAGTTAGAACAAAAGCTGAGCTGTTCTAGCACAATGGCAGTTGCAGAGCCAGGAGGCTGAGTTGTACTAGAAACATGAGAAAATAATGTGGGTGTCAATTTTGAATATGTAAAGTTGTGTCAGCGTGTGAATGAAGATCCAATTCATTTTTGTGAAAGTTTAGACTAATTAGTTTTATAATTTGCACAGTAAGGTAATGTAAATGTATTGCTGCTGCTTGACTTTTTTCTTAATCCTTTGAGTGAATATTTAATCTTTTTTTATATATTAGAATTAAAGCAACTTGGAAGATATGAATAATTAATCTAATTATATGCCGATCACTTTAATTTCTTTAATGTTTTAGATAAAAAAAAAAACAACTTTACAAATTGGTTTAGGTTGGAAAACCCTTTTAGAGGATTTTGTATTTCATCAGTAAGTGCAATTTAGAGCACACAAGCTCTGGAAGTGTGACATTAAGTTTACAGTTATGCAAATGGCACAGCTAATCCTGTGACCAGGTTCTCTAGGTGTGCTTTCTGAATTCACAGCCTGAATTTCAGAAGTGGAATTTGCCAGTTAAAGGAAGCAACCAAAGAGCTTTAAAACACCAGAGCCCAGCAAAGGGAAATGTTGTAAAGAACCAGTAATCTGCTTATCTGTGGTGTGGACTGAAGGACAACAAAAATTGGAGGAATGACTCTCGTGCTGTTTACGTGTGACAGGGGCTGTGTTTTGTGGGGTGGGGGACAGGAACCCAACGTCTCTGCAATGGTGCTTCAGTGTAACTCTAATTAGATACAGTATGAACATGCAGTTATGGATAAATTGAGAGCTATCTAGTTTGCATACATCTGAGCATGACATGCATATGGAGTGCTGAGTGCTTCACTTGTGGAAAATGTAAACCCTGTGCAGATCCTCACAAGTGTAGGAGTTTGTATCTGCTCTACTACGGTCAGCTATTTTTGGTGACATCCACAATTACTTCAAACTGATTTGAAAATTTCCTTTTTTTTTTTTTTTCCCCTTTAATGTGTGCATCGTCCTCTGTTTATACAATTAGCAGCTTATAGCTAACTCCTTGGCTCTTTCCCTGCAGCCTGCTATTCCCTATTTTATGACTCTATCTTCTGGGGTTTTTTGTTGGTTTGCTGAGGGAAATGAAAGTACTGATCATTACTGTAGAATTAAAAATAGCTTCTAACAGCTTAGCCCAAGATCCAAAAATAGGCTCTCTTCCGGCTTATCCTGTCAAATATAGTGGGAACCCTAGTAAGGTAACATCTGTGAAAACCTCACTCTGGGTTTGTACCTGCTTTTTTCAGAATCTTTCCCTTGTGTCTGCATAATTCAGTAATTTCGGTCAGATTGTTGATTTTTCTTGTTCCAGATAGTTTGCCATTGAGCTTCCAGGAAAGGTCATTGGTCTTAGAGACTTATTTTCCCTTATAATGCTTCACTGTTTTATGATGTATTTATATGTCATTGCTGAGGAAAAAGGACAGAATAGCTATAGAAAATCAGTAGACAAATGCATACTAATATAAATGTTGATCTTCCTGTGCATGAGATTTCCATATGTCTTACATAGTTTGGTGTCATAGGGCCCAGGAATTTGTCATTCACAAGGACAAATGTAGACTTTAGATCCTGTGCTACTAATATTAAGTCACCATGCTTGACTAGTGGGGAAGTGCAAAATGTATTGTGGTGGCCAACCCAGCTGGACAGGCTGTGAAAGAAAATAAATACTTCAACAGCAATGCCTTTTTCTCACCCCACTTCCCTGGTAATGGCTGTGACATCAGGCATAAAGGGAAGAGGTGGGCACCAGTCTAAGTTTGGAGGTCTGGGAATGCACATCTTGAAGCTGTACCAATATTTTGGTGGGAATTGTCCATACCAATGCTGGGAGGGAGAAGAGAAGTGGGTGTCTGAGGGCCTGCCAGAGCACAGGCCCATGATGACATGGAAGTTTTCTGCACAAACATTGACTCTGAAATGTCTCATAGAAACTCTGGTTATTTCTATGGTTTTGTCCATGAGGGGACTGAACTTCATAAATATTTACCCAAAATGTTAGAAGCACTGCTGAAAGTTCCAGTACTTCCTCTCTCCCACAGGTCTTTATTTTTTCTATGGTTTGACAATTTTTCTTTTGTAGTTTATCTCTGTTACTACAACATATAAATAACATAAGCTTTGCAGAGGGCTCTAAGACACAATTGCTGTTTATTTTTAATGGTGAGATACACAGATGTAGACAAAAATTATTTCTGTGCTTATTTCCTTTATTTTTCTCACTCAAGCATTTTTTAATGTTAGAGCTAAGGTCAGCTGTGCCAGGGTCCTTCTGTAACTCACTGCTTGCCATCTGATCCTGGGAATCCCTCCAGTTTTACTGGCCATTGAAACCAGCTGATGCCCTGACTGGGATTGTTCTGTAGCCCTTCCTGTCAAGGTGCATTGTGCTCTTCTCCCAGTTCAGAAGGTTCCTCTTTCATCTCCCACATCTTCACTTGCCTCTGGGAGCTTTCCTGCATCTCTCTTCAAACAACCTGGTGTCATTGTTTGTTGCCTGGGAATTTCCCACTCTCCAAATGAAGTTCCCTGCAGAGAAGATTGGTTCTTAGCTTCATCAGAGCAGCCATTCAGTCAAAGTGTGTTAGTTCAGATTAACACTGTTATTGTTTCTGACCTGGTAGGTTGATGGTAAAGGCCTTATCAGCCCCAGCAGATATGCAGAACAGAGGCAGATCATTTTGTAAAGTAACAGCTCCCACATATCAAGAAATTCTCTGTGTTATCTTTTTAGATGAATGTATCAGAATTCCCTTGAAAGCTTAAGAGAACAGTAACTTACATGGCTGGTGTGATTTCTGATTCAATCCTATGGATCTCTAAAGGAGTGTCTGTAGAACTGTGTTAAAGTCCACTCCTTTTAAATTCCATAGGATTTTTCTATGAAGAAAGTGTTTGTAGTAGGTGTTCCCATAGCAGGTTAATGTCTGTGTATTGTCACCCTGACTAAACCCAGCATGGGAGCTGAAGTGGAGTAGAAATCAATGAAATAGCATTAGGATGCAATTGTCGCAAATTATCAGAGAAGAAAGAAGACAACTGTAATTCACGAGAAGTAACACTTTACCAACTGCTCTCACTAAGCATTGGTTTAGTGTGTTTTCAATTTCAAGGCACTTTCTCTGGAAAATGCTTGGTCCATAATGACCATTATTATCACCATCCTAAAATCTGTGGAATTTAACCTAAACAAATTCCTCAAAGCTTGCACTTAGTACTGATGTGCTCCATCCCATTTATGTCCAGCCTCAGTGGCAGCTGTGCTATAGGAATCATGCTTGCATTATGAGCACTGTTCCCAAGGAAAGCTGCTGTAAGCTGCTGTACAAACACCCTGGTTTAGGCAGTCGCTGGCTCTGGGTGTCCTGTTTTGCTCATGGTGCCCAGCAGGACAAGGTCACTGCAGAATTTCTGTGGTGGCCACTTCCCTTCTGTTCTATTGGCAGTCATCCCACCCAAGATCTTGTTACACCCCTGTGACACCCATAATTGTGTGGTCACAATACCTCTTGCCATCCAGCACTCCTGTTCACTACCAGCGTCTCAGATTTTACCCTTTCTTTGTCCTGTTCACTGGCAGGCAAATAATTGGTAGGATGCAATATTACTGCTAAAATCAGACAAATACCACCTAAATGGAAAATGCATTTTCCCTCCATGCATACTGGATATATATCTACATTTTCTATGTTACACTGATAATTGTCTCTTAGATGCAATGCAGTATTTGCATCTTGTTATTCATCAATTTGATTTTTTTTTTTTTCGAAGGGGTAGGATCACTCAAGGGGCTGGTTATGTCTTTCATTTCCTGGTTATCCAGTCAGCTCCTGCTCACGCCAGCAGGAATTGAAAGCTATTATCAATATTGAGAACAGGATTTATGTGAGATGAGGATGGGATGTCAGTCAATCTCCTAATAGCAAAACATTAGTATCCCAGTAGCAACCTCACAACTATCAGTTTGTCCTGGGGCTCAATAGGGGATCAAAGGCTAAATCATCACCAAAGCAGAATTAATCTTCATGCCAGGTCAGGATGGAACCAACAAGAAATGTGCCCATGTGCAAGGGAATATCTGAGGAAGTATGAAAGTTTCCTTTGAGTGTGCTTTTGTTACAGCTCTGCCCTAAACAGGACCCCCGAGTCAGTAGGTTTGCCAAACTGCACTGAAAGGGCATTCATTTATTTATTAGAGAATTTTTAAGGTAATCAGCAGATTGGGTTATATCTGATTACAAGCTCTCCCTGCACAGGAATGAGGTGAAGCCTACTGCTCCATCAGGAAGGCAGGGGTGAAGTCTGGTTCAGTGATCAAGTTACAAGACTCTGAGGCTGGAGACTGTAAATCTGGGGGTCAAGCAGTAGAGTTGTGGTTATTTACAGTGTAGAAAAGGATGAGAATCACTGGCCAGGGAGGAAAGAAAGAGATTTGAGATTTGAAGGATTAGGGTAATAGCCAGGACTAAAGAAACCAAAGAGCAGCCCAGACTGATGTGTGTGGGGTGATAAAGGATCTTATGTGAAAATGTCATTGCCTCCCAGCTCCCTTGCTAGGCTGCTGCATTTATGGCTGGTCACACCTATCATCCATCTCCCCTGGTGTGAACAGGTATGGGTCAATCTTTGATATCTCTACCTTCCTATCTGGACACTGAATCTTTTTTTTTTTTTGTTTTAGGATTTCTCTCCTCCCATCTCTCTCTCTCTAAAAATCATTTGAAGTGTCTACTACCACCTCAAAGGTCCTCCAACTGCAACATTTCTCTCTTAAGACTTGTGATATTTGAAGAAGGTAGAATCTTGCCAAAAAGAATCACCTTCATTTTAGATAGTGCATGTCTGTGCATTACAAAATGCCTGTGCAGCATCTCTGCACTGCTTTCCACACCACTATTGATTATTTTTGAGGATCTGGTCACAGACCATTTGATTTAGGTTCCCTTTTTGAATATATAGCTTCTTTTATGAATTCTACTGTTTCCCATCACTTTCAGCCACGTTTCTTGTGGTTGTCCTTTATAAATGCTTTGATGCATGCTTGTTCTTGCCTTCCTATTGCCACTTCCTCTGTCTCTACAATGCCTTCAGAGCTATTGTTTATAGTTTCTCTATTTGTAATTGCAGAAGATTCTATTCCTTCAAATCTGAAATTTGATCCACTTTGGAAAAAATACCACTTTTCTAGGAAGCAATTAAAAAGGGTAAGCCTTTAACATGGGTGTGTTCATGTCACCTTAGCACAAACAGGGCAATGCAGAGCATTACAAGTGGGTCAGATATGAAAAATCTGGCAGCTCATATAGGAGTACAATTAAGTGCTTGAACATTGAAAGTTCCTGAGATGATGACAGAGGTGAGGAAAGTCAAAGAAGTTTGGCTGGTTGAGAAATGTAGGACATTTATTGAGAGGGAAGGAGAGATGAGAAGTATGACAGTATGCAAGGAAGTGAAGTACATCTACATACAGGTTTCTGGCTAAAAGCAGAATGATATCTGTGAAAGCTCTTGAAAATGGAGTCCAAATTTGTTTTAGACCCTGCAGAGGACATGGGATGAGGGCTGCTATGCACCAGTATGTTATACAAGAGAGAAGACTCAGCAGGAGGCATGAGAAAGTCTAAGAAAGTCCAAGTAGACATGTGAAGTTTGCAGAGAGAAACACTGAAGATTGATTTAGTAACAGATGTGCTCGGGAAGAAGATTAGGGAGAAGCAAATTTAGGAAGAAAATCCAAATATCAATATGCCTGCAGCTCTAGGAGTTTATATTAGGCTACTGAGAAGATTAATCAGATTTCAAAAAACGCAACCGGTGTAATGCACGTCAGATTGTGCTCCACAGCATACAAACCATGTGCACAATTTGCTTTTTTCCATAAAAAGCATGGTTATATATGCAAGTAATTTCCATTTTTCTGCTGCCTTATTTTTAACCCATTTAACAACCTTTATGATCACAGTTCAGTCAAGTAGCAGCAACCGTGCCAATAACAGCATTCCAGCTGGGTTAATGAATACACACATGATTTCATGAAGGAATATATCTTTTTTGACCTAATTTCAACCTTTCCTATTTCAAGCTGTTTAATTATAAGATATATTGGTTGGAAACAAACACCCATTTATGCAACATTAGAAGTTAAAACAAATTCCAGATGCAATTATTTTCAGCAGCGAGTGCCTGTGATTGGGATGTGTAGGTAACAAATTAGTGGCACAGTTGATAAATGCCTTTCACAGAACAGATGCAAATAACCAGACTTCTGTGTTCCTTGAGTCTGCATGATAATAGGTTCTTTAAGCACCCTGCTAAGAATTAGGAAATTAGTCAAATGGGATCATATTTAGGTTGAGCTAATACTGCACAGCTGAATTTACCCACCATTATCTGTGGGCATAATTGGAGACAACTGTTTTTTGGACCAGCTGTGCAGGTCACAAAAGGATAATAATGGGGGCCCAGCCTTGCTATGTCAGATTGATAAATGTTTATAGCATAGTGAACAATTTAGGATTTTTTTTTAAGACTCCTAGAATTGAATATGCCAAATTAAACTGCTCATCAATTCTACATAGTATGAGTTGGTGGAATTCACAGGGAGAAGAGAGAAAAGGTGTGCTAAGAGGAAAAGCATCTGAGAGGTGTCAGATAAAACTTTCCCACACACATAATCTTTTTTACACCTTTCTGTTAGTTGTTTTTCCTGCTATTTTCTCACCTTTCCTTTCCCTGGGTGTGTAGGTTTACATCAGTTTACGCTGATATTGTGGAATTTAAAGTGCCATTCGTGCACTTCTGGATTTGTCACTGGCTCTTTTTAGCATTTAGGCTTAATTTGTTTGAATAGCTTTTCTTGGTATTCTGACAAATATTTCTTTTAAATGTTACATCCAAGTACAGGTCTTTACTACTCCTAACCTATAAATATGTTAACAGCTACGCTATGTTTAGAAAATACAATGTGATATTAATGTGAAATGTATCTTAGCTGAATCCATTAGTCTCAAGCAGGTAAATAGAAAAGCACATTCTGATTTTAATTGCCAGGAATGTGTTTCATACTAAATGTCTGTCCTATTTTTTCCTCTCTTTAGTTGTGCTGTTAGGATTTACTTTTGTATGTCCTGTGTATATACTCCAAACTGCACTTCTTTAACTGAATTCATTATTTACAATCAAAAATAGAGTACCTTAATTAAGTTAACTAGGTGACTCTAAGGTTTAAATTACTGAAAATAAAATGTAGTTTCTGCTGAGTACTCTCCTTGTACTCTCCTTGTAGCATTGACTTCGATTTAGCTGCTATCATAACAGAAAGGGGAGAGGTTAGAGATCTAAAAGTTTAATTTTATTTTAAAATACCCATCTAAATGGTGCTCCTGCTAATTTTCCTGAACTTCACAGGATTACATCTGCAGTAATGGCCAAAAATAGTTCTGGAGCCCACAGCAGCTTGCAAGGTGACTGCCAGCAGCTGGACTTTTGCTGGCTCTTGGTCCCCTGAAAGTCCTGAAAACCCAGGGGGATCGAACAGATGAGGGAAATCTTCACCTACTGATGGCAAGGTCAGGCTGGGAGGTGGAATTTCTGCTCATGGGGGCAGCTGTGGGCTCTCCTAAAACCCCATCATTGCAGAGGGGAGCTGCTGCTGGCTCTGGGGGGTTCTCCCACTGGTGTGCCACAGCTGGATGGTGCCCCTGGAGCAGCCAAGGCAGGGGCTCTGCCCAGTGCAGATTTCACAGGGTGGGGACAGGGGGACAGCCTATCACCCTGAGCTCCAGCATGCTGGAGTATGACACTGTTCCTCAGCTGGCTCCGTGGGGACTCTGTTCCATCTCCAGCTCATTATTGGCACACTCCAGGCACAAACTGCCCGAAGAGTAGCAATGGATGGACTGAAGAGTGTTCTATTATCGAAGTAATTGCTGTATTTTCTAGATTAACATTTGTTAGTGGAGCAGACTGAAATCATCACTGGTTATCTTATCTGTGAGGGAAATTTTATCTTTCTCAAGTCTCCGATATTCACGAGTGCAGCAGATGCTGATAACAGCAGCTATCCTCAGGTTTTCTGTCTCCAGAGCCAAATGATCTTCCTTCCTCTGCTCGAGTCGGCGTTGTAGAACTTCCTCTGGGATCTGACTTTTATAAAAGGCGTCCGAAAAGACCCTTTTGAGTCAGAATTAGTATTTCTACCAAAATCCAAATCAGATTTCTAGTCTGTTCCTTTCTGAATTAGAGATGTTTCTTGATGCTGTGGCAAGGGGGAAGGGAAAACAACACTTGTAAAATGTTTTTACTGAAACTTAAAGGCAATTATTTCTGAATTCCCATTTCTTAATTAAAAGTGTCACCGATTTGGATTTAATCAGCACTTAACAAGCCTTATTGTGAAGGGAAAGAGCTAAACAATGTCTGTAATAGACTGGGAGGGTTAGCTGAACTTTGTTTAAATATAAAGGGAGTAGTGCATCTGCTGAAGAACTAAGCCCTTTCAAAGTTTAGGACACTCACCAGCGCCATAGAGCATAAATCACAGTGCAAACTGTGTGATTATACCCTGCAGGGAAATAGACTGTGTGTTTATGGGGCTCTTCACCAAGCACTTAGGAATAATCTGATATAAAGCAGCAGGGGAGGAGAGTAATGACAACTTCAAATTAGTTTAATGAATGTTTACATTAAAAAAGGCTTTTCTACAAACCTGAAAACACAAAGTGACAGTTTCCTCTCCAGACAAAAGAAACCCCCTCTACTTTTCCTTGAAGGACTAGCAATGGGGGAAGACATTGCAAATTTAACTCTTTCAGTGTGGTGGATCGTTGTATCTTTATGTGAAGTGTTTTGCTGTCATTACAGTGACAGTTGCTGGGAATCCAATTATAAACACCAGGATCTGGTTGGTAGCTCATTTATTTTAAATCACACTGATCTCAGGAAAAAAAAAAAAAAAGAAGTTGGGAATTTAATTATCATAAAAGAAAAAATATCTCTTTAAAATGAACTTGGTCAGGCTGCTGTGGAACAAATTCTTAATAGGTTTTTGGCCATACTCATTCAGGAGGCTGATGTGGGGTTTGAGAGTTCATTTTCACTTCAAGCAATAGATAACGAGTTTATATTACAAAAAAAGGATGGGGTGTTCAAAAAAAGTAGAAATAATGCAGTACTTTTAGTTTTCTTCTTATACTGGAGGTAAATGATTTGTCAAAATTAATACAAGTGCAAAATATGTTATTGTATATACTGAATGTATCTGAGAAATTACTGTGCATTTCAGCACTGGTAGTGCAGCATTTATCATTGCAGCAATATGGATTCACATGACATCTTTAAAGCTAATTTTGAGGAGCATTTCAAGTTGCATCAGGAGGAAATTTGGTTTTCCTCTTGACAGAATAGATACAAACTTTTCCACTAAGAATTCTGCAAATTAGTAAGTATATTTAAAAAGGGGAAAAAAAAAACCAAAACCCAAAAGACAACAGCTTTTATAGCTGAGATATGGGTTAGAAATAGATGTTTGGACGTAGGTTAGAAGATAATTTCCAGTGTTTTGAAACTTCCTCAGCAATTATCTGTGTGTGAAATAGTTCTGGTTATGACTGTTTCCATACAGATACTCACTGAAATATTTTTGGCTTTTGTCCAAGGATGTGAAAAATTAATAACAAATCAAGTACCTGTTTTCATTAAGGAACATGTGTGTTTCTTAAGCAGCCTTGGGAAGCCCCAATTCCAGGCACTAATTTGTCAAGTGCTGTATTTGCTCAGGGTTTTCCTTAATCCAGTGTGCAACACACAACAATGCTTGTTCTGTGAAGCTTGCATATAGAATAAAATCAAGGGGTTTTTGTGTTGATGTCACTCCCACATAATAAATCATCTGTGATCTGAATGTTTTATAGTTCTTGCAAATGCCCTGGAGATAGGGATGGACTTTGCAGTCTCATGTGATGGAAGGAAGAGCCCAGGTTCTTCTGGAGAAATGAGCAGAACCCCACAGCACAGGTCCTGCAGCAGCTTTTCTGTTTATCATCTGCACAATGTGATGTGGGATATCTTTAGACCAAATAGAGTGCAAGGAGGAAATCAATAGGGCTTCTGCAATGAGTGGGATTGACATTTGTAAAGTTGTTAGAAAACGCTGCAAACGGTGTCAATAATGTTTGTCATTTCAAAGGAAGGATTAAAGGAAATGGTTGAGGCTGGATGATGCTAACCAGGAAGCTGGGGAGCCCCTCAGGATGCAGAGTGCTGACTGTGGGGTACAGCCAATGGAATAACAACAGTTTCTGCATGGGTGGGAGGTGCCATGAAATAATTTTTTCTTAGGTTCCTCTTAATCCACATTTTTAGCTTTGTCCATACTATTACATGCTACAACCTGTCCTAATCAGCCAGTCAGCCTCAGCACATGGATTTACCTGGGGGGCTCCAGAGTCTGACCATGGCTGTGCTGTGGCATCAGGAGCAAAGGGATGCTGCTGGCAGGGGCCTGTGCCCTGAGAGAAATGACAGCAGGGGATTGTCTGAATGCTGAGCTCTGCTTTTCCCACCTTCTCCCGGTAAATTTGATTTTGGGATTCTCTCTGGAAAGGGAAAACCCTACTCAGCAATAATCAATCAATTTACTATCCAAGGCCAAGGCTAAAACTTCACAGGATAAAGTTTGGTTTAAAATACTTTTTTAGCCCAACATCTCTGTTCAGGTTACTTGGTCTTTCTGAAACAATACCAAGATGCAGAAAAGTTCATATAAAGGAGTAGGTAGAAAATCCCTCATTCTTCAACCTGCTGTGTTTCCAATAAGGAGGACAAGGTTTTCCAGGAATACAGGGCTCACAGGGGAGTCACTGGGGGAAATTAATGTTTAATTATAGCTGCTTTTGGATAGTGATAGAAAAATTATGTTTGCCACACATCTCCATTTTATAATTTTGCTGTAAAATTATCACAACACCCTCCTGTGGTTTCCCAGCTGTATATGTGTGACCCTGCAAAGACAAATTCAAAGACATCATGTAATGTGATGCCTGGAAGCAGCCTGGAAACTGTGAGGATGTGCAGCTTGTGCTGCTGTCTGCTCTTCTCTGTTCCCAGCACAAAGGAAGAACTCATTGCCCCTCTAAATTTTTTTCTTGGCTCTCTCCTTTCCTTGTCATTGATAAAGGTGTATCAGGAATTTCTTGAACCATTTCTTACTCATCAAAAAACTCACCATTTTCTCCTTTAAAACAAGTTAAATAAAAGTGGGATTCTCTCCTTTAATTCATATGCTGCAGCCTGAATAGCTCCACTTCAATATTAGGTAAAAACGTACCTCGGGTAGGAGCTGGGCTTCTTTGCACCCTCTGGCCAAGGGAAAGTGCTGCAAGCACCCAATAAAATGAGAATTTCCCACCAGAGGTGTCTCTTTCCTTTTTTCCACTGAGGGCCTCACAGATATGCAGGGTCTGAAACCAGGAATTTCAGGCAGATGCTAAAGTTGGATGGGACAAGTCATGGCCTTTACACATAACTTAATTTGCTATGGACTTGACTGGGATGAGGATTTCATTCCATATGTCAGGCTTTTCATGTTTCACATTGATTTTTATTTATAGTTTCATTTTAACAAATGAAACTTACGGCAGGATAAATAGGCACCCTAGGAATTTTGTTAGTGGTACTTTGAGATTCTTAACAGGGACAAGAGCTATTGCAATGAGGACTGAAAAGTTTGAAATTCAAATTGTGTCCAAATTAAATAGTTTTTCACTGCACTCTTTCTTGTCTGAGTGAAGTGCCTGAAGTAAGCAATGAATATTTGAAATGCAGGCACAAGCAACTGATAAGAAAAATACAATTACAACTAGCCCTAAAGATACTGCACTTAAAGGGGGATCACACTTATGTGCATTTAGAAGACAATATTAATAAAACACTTAAAATAACTTCATATAAGGGAATTAGGCTGTTATTTTTTAATGAAACTCTGGGGCCATTTTATGCAGACAGTGTTACGTTTTATTCATATAATAGAAATCCAGATAAAACAATCACATTTCTTTAGTAACTGGAAGCTGTGAATTTTAACAATCACGTTAATGCTTTTAGATAACTGAAGAGTAGATTTAATAAAGTGTAAAACTTTCCATTGAGCAGCTAAAAAGCCCCCTAGTTCAGAGTGTATCCTCTCCCTGTGTCAGCACCATCTTGGGACAGCTGTGCTCACCAGGGCCTTGTCTTGGCCCTCCTCCCCAAATCCCATTCCCAATCCATCCCCACCTCTGTCCTGCCCNTCCTGCCCCATCTCCCCAGATCCCATTCCCAATCCATCCCCATCTCTGTCCTGCCCCTCCTCCCCAGATCCCATTCCCAATCCATCCCCATCTCTGTCCTGCCCCATCTCCCCAGATCCCATTCCCAATCCATCCCCATCTCTGTCCTGCCCCTCCTCCCCAGATCCCATTCCCAATCCATCCCCATCTCTGTCCTGCCCCATCTCCCCAGATCCCATTCCCAATCCATCTCCATCTCTGTCCTGCCCCACAGAGGCCTGAGCTCCCTGTGTTGATGGGATGGGGAGGACTGACCCCAGCTCTCCTCCCATCTTGAGCAGGATGTGGGAGCTGAGCTTGGAACACCAACAGCCCACTCCTGTTTCTCCCCAGATTTGCAATTTTCTCTCCTTGCTGCCTTTTTCTTGATCATTATTTTCCAGCCCCCCGGCAGGAAGAAGGAGCCTCATTGCCATGGGGCTGCAGCCTGCCCTCAGCTCTCTCTGGGCTTTAACCATCCATTCATGTGACCAAATCTCAGAGCACTTTTTTTTTTTTTTTTAAATTAAACTATTTGGTTGCATTTTATTCCCAGTTCTGGCTGTTTGGATTAGTTTTTGACCCTGTTTTCTCACTTGTTTTCCACCAACCCTTTATTGTGTGGAAGTGCCTGGGAGCTCTGCAGGTACTGCCATAACACCACTCTTGTGCAAAGGAATTTAGATGTCCTTTTTTTTGTTGCCATGGCATGAACAAGTCTGATCAAGAAGCTTAATCAGATTTTCAAACTCTTTCAGCTGAGAAATTAATTAAAAGAAAAAAAAATGCATAGCTTAGAGATCCTCCAAATCATTCAATGTTGATTGGAGATACTGCTCAGAACTTAAAGGTTATGCTTGACTTCATTAAAAACAGTACTTGATGTCACTTTACTCAGTGTCCCTGTGAAAACCACAGTTATTGTAGAAGGAAAATGCATCAGCATTTGGTCTTTGGGGTTTGGGTTTTTTCAAACTTTCTGTGCAATGGGTTGAATAGCTGCTGCTTGCCATATAAATTTATTTTGAATTGTGATTATTGCAAATTATGTTTATTTATTTTTTTTCTTCTTTAAGAATAAGTGTAGGAATATAAAACTTCTTAGTGGATAAGGTTTGGAAGTGCAGTAAGAATATTGCCAAAGGGACTGCTGTTATTTGTTCACCAACACTGAGAGGTTTTGCTGCTTTTTTGTATGTACATCACCAATGTTTCCTTTCATTTTTTGTGTAAACTGCCAGTAAATATCTTCCACACAGAAATTGGGTGGGTTTCAGTTACTTTTGATTTGCATTTTCATAGAAAGAAGCAGTAACCCCCAAACAAGCCCCACTCCGGGAGCCCACCCTTGCTCTCTCTGTGGGATTTACATTGGTTAACCACTCACTGCTGTTACCAAACACCACATTTACAAAATCATCATTTGTGAGCTACTTTGTGGTGGGAGAGCGTGAGAGAAGCACAGGGAGGGATTGTAAAACACGGATGTAGAAAGCTGTTATGTCATTGTTCTCCAGCCCTGGAAATCCTGCACCCTCATTTTTCTTTATTAGCCTGACAAATAACGTTCCAATCAAATCAGTGAGCAGAGCACTCCTGAGTTCTCGTGGTCCCTGTGTGGGGCAGGGGAGTTGTGTTTTTGCACACCTCTAATTTGTATCAGCACCTTCCCTTCATGTTTTCAAATCAGGAGGTTAAGCCCCTGCATTTATACCCTGCAACAAAAATTTAGCAGCTGAGCATTGACAGCACAAGCATGATTACCTCCAGAAGAATGCTTTCAGCTGATTTCGTTTAAAGTTATATTTTCCTTTTTTTTTTTTTTTTTTTTCTCTCTGAAGCCTTCAAAGATCTGCTGTGATCATGGCTATTGAGGTAAGGGTGCCCCAAACATTAGTTCTAACATAAACAAGAGAGTAGCAGCTTCTCAGAGGAAGTGGTTGTGTGTTCTTGGCCTTGCGCTGAGAGTTTCTTCTTTTTCCATGGCTGAGCAATTCTCTTTCATTTTCTACTCTGTGCTGGCATTTGCTGCATTTGCCAACATCTATATCTTAAGGCTGATGACATCCACAGACCTGCCTGCACCACCCAGCAGAGCTGCATTATGAAAACTCCTTTTGAACCTACTTTCAGTGACATTGGGAAAAGAAATTTGTGGGAGGGTGGAGAGAGGATGAGAGACTGCTGCTGAGGGCAGTTCTATCCTTTTATTTTCTCCTTATTTTTTTTTTCCCATTTTGGGTCTGACATATCTCTTTGCCAAGACCACAGTTACTTGTTTGTGTAAGAAATAACATCTAAATGGAGCAATTGATTTGTGGATATCATACAAATTTGTTTTATGGTATTACAAATGACTTTAGGGCCATCAACACAGTAAGTGCTATATTAGCAGCTTTAGCTGCTTGCCAAAACCTGCTACAAAATTTGAATGGAGGCAATAAATTGATACTCCTTGCTAGTTTTTGCTGTGGTCTATGGTGTAGCTGTCCAGTGAATAAGTGAATGACATATTGTTAATCTAGGTACATCAGGAAGACAAAATATTGGGTTTTTTTACCCAGTGTTCTGTTTATCCGTGCCTGCCTCTCACTTCCTACCTGCCATCTCCAGCATATGGCACAGCACCACACCACTGCTCAGCTGTAAGCAGTAAGATTTGCCCAGTGTCCAGCACCCTGGATTGCTGAACTTCAGGCATCCTCGACAATGTAGGTACAGAGCAGCTTCATTTTGCCATTTCCTGTTGCATAGAGTTTATTTGTGCACAAGTTTAGCAAAAATCAGAATTAAAAGCCTCATTTGGCCTGAGACTTGAGAGACAAGCTCTGGGAGATTTTTCTTTTTCT